>CM039132.1:51096444-51350557 GCA_022036555.1 Microstegium vimineum
AGAATTAGCTTGTAGTCCCGGTTATAAATGGGTTTTAGTCCTGGTTTTCCAACCGGGACTAAGGATTCGAGACTAAAGGTCCTCGTAATTAACTTAAAAAAATAATGCTACAACCACTGCGCCCCCCTGAGATTCAAACCCAAGACCTCTGATGCACTGCCTCGCGCGTAGCTTACCATCCCACCTATACAACACATCTGACAATAGGTGGGACATTTTCCTTTTAAACTAACACATCGAAGGGCCTTTAGTCCCGGTTCGTAACACCAACTGAGACTCTAAAGGGTCTATCTTAGTCCCAGTTGGTATTACCAACTGGGACTAAATTAAATGTTCTGGACCATTAATACCGGTTGGTAACACCAACCGGGACTAAAGGAAACTCTTTAATCTCGTTTGATGTTACTAACCGGGATTAAAGATCTATTAGTCCGGAACACAAAAATTTGCGAGACTAAAGCTCATTTTGAATATCGACCAAAGGCATGTTCTCTAGTAGTGTTTGAACTAGAATTGCAGTTTCTAGCCTGGCAAAATCTTTCGAGGTCACATATATATAGGAATGGGAGTCAAAAGGGAATTACTGCCAAGCCATGAAGAGTGCTGTTGTACCTCTGCTTCTCTTGGATATGGATATATGGACTTCCAGTGTGTAGGTAACAAAGCAATGTCAACAAGCTGACATCATTTTGCCCATTTCTAAGGTGTATGATGCTCAAACTACTGATCCTATTAGCCGAGGATCGTCGCCGCCAGTTCCTCCATCAGAGTCGCCTTCTGACACAGCTGCAAGTGAACCGTGGAGCCGGCATAATTAAGAAATTGAGAAACTGTTGATATTTTTAGAATACATGTTAGATAAACATAAATACACTTTACAGGATGATAGCTGGGATGGTACCGAGCTGGTCCATGCTTTGCTAGGCTTGTGAAGCTGCTAGCGTAAGTACAAGGGAAAGATCTCTGGAGCAGCTAGAAGTGGAGGACATAGTGAAAGCATAGATATGCAATCCAACGTGTGGAGGCAATGCTCAGTTTAGAAAAGGACTTGAAGAAAACAATAGAGACGACAAGACATTGGATTTGTTTTGCTCGATCATGTTTATTGTTAGTGTGTAATTATGTTGAATACTGGATGTTTGTAGTGTCCCCAAACATTACTTTTATTGAAGCTAAGAGACGGTTCGTCCCTTTATAACTCCTATAAACAAAGAAAGAACACAAGCATGTGGCAGGAATGCATGCAATAGAATGGCAATACAGATGTTGCATGTGCGCCTATTATAATTGCATGAACAAATGAGCTATCCTTGTCTTCATGGATCAAGTCCTGACAGTCTACATTTGACAGTGAGGTTGCTAGTCAACTCATCATTCTTAGATGAAATGCCTTTTTGCAATACAAGAGTTTCTAGCACTGTACCCCAGAAACGATCCACTGTTTCTTACTCTCCAGTACTCGCGGAGGAAGAGAGCACTTTGGAATCCATCATGGATTATGCATGCTGATATGGACCTTCACGGGTGCATACATATAAACAACTTGAAGTACCAGTGATCTATGGTCAAACTTGAGCACAGTGATTGGCCCAGTCGTCCTGCACAGACAGTGAGTGCATAGTAAGGCTCCAAGGACTACTCTACTTGATGTGTCTGAGCTTCCTCAACCAAGTCATCTGCATAAATTCAGAGAGGGGGACATCAATGACATAGGCTGCGTGTAGGGATGATGTGGTTGCTTATGGGTTTGACAGACGCCACCCTGTCAGCAAGTTTCCATGTGGATAGTCTTCCTAATGCCTCCCAGCCCTACAACTAACATAGAAATATGCATGACTAATTTGCTCTCGGCGTGTGGCCACGTGAGGGCTATGCATAGTATTCGCTCCCACAGATGCATATATACTATAGTGTATATATAATTGAAAGGATGCTGCAACCCTACATTGGACATGATCAACATTCAAGTAATAATAGGACAGTAAGTACGACAAATACACCCATACATTTAAGGAAGAGGACAGTATGTAAAGGTACACTCATACTTTGAGCCAATTAACAAGGCAATGGTTGAACCATTACTATAAATTCTATTCCGGTAGCTGGCTCAATCGGGCGGTATGCTTTCTTTCCACAACTTTGGACAAATATTACGACAGCAACTACCACGGCAACAGAATAGAAAGCACTCAATCCAGGCTCAAAATTTATGAAACTCGATAATGAATAACATAGGGAACCAGCAGTAAAATTATCAAGACTGGTTTTAACAACGAACCAGCCCACATTCTAGTTCTAGTTACAAACCGGTTCATGCAGATCTTTGCACGGCCGATGCCAGACAGCTTGAGCTCACTTTCGCCTACTCTCCTCAGTTATGTGCCCTACCAAGGATCCCCTGCTCATTTGTAGCACCCAGGCTGTAGCATGATGCTGAGGGAGATATATGGCACGTAGGTGACTCGCATTGGCAGAGTGGGAGAATGACACTACGTCAAAATCGAGCTTCCACAGCGTTGCCTAAAACCCCTCCGTGGCGGACACAAGTTTTGCCCGTTGCGGTAAATCCCACGATTTACCGCAGCGGGCTTTTTTTATTTACCGTGGCGGACATTTTTGCCCGCTGCAGTAAATGATTTACCGCAGGGGCATCAAATAAGATCTGTCACCATAACTAACGAAGGCCCACCAGGCCCAACCCGAGCCCGTTAGGCGTCTTCGTATAAATACGTGAACTAGGGTTCATCCTCCCCCACTTCTTTCTCCCACGCGCAGCCTCCGCCTCCTCTCCCACTCCTTTCTCCCACGAAGCAGCAGGCCAGCAGCAGAGGGCCGGTGGCGGTCCTCTCCTCACTTGCTTCTCCCTCCTCTCTCTCCCTCGCGAGCAGAGGGCCGGTGGCGGTCCTCTCCCTCGCTTGCTTCTCCTCCTCTCTCTCTCTCGCGCGAGCAGAGGGCCGGTGGGTGGCGGCTCGAGCTCGGCCGGCGAGCTACGGCGGCGGCGGCAGCCCAGATCCGCGCTGAGGGCGGACGGCGCACGCGGGGGCTGTGCGGGCGGCGCGCGCGGGGCTGCGCAGGCAGCACTTGGGGGGCTGGCGCGCTCCCTCCTCTCTCTCCCTCGCGAGCAGAGGACTGGTGCCGGTGGCGGCTCGAGCTCGGCCGGCGAGCTGCGGCGGCGGCGGCCCAGATCCGCGCTGAGGGTGGTGGCGGAGCGCGCGGGGCCGCAGCGACGCTCGGGACGGCGCGCGAGGCCGAGCGCGGAGAACGGCGCGAGGGCCGCGGCGGCGTGGGCTCGGGACCGCGGTGGGGCAGTGGTGCGAGGGCCTCCACTGTTTCTTGAACGGTCGAGGTGGTGCTGCAGGCGCGGGCAACGCCAAGGGCACCACTGCAGGGGGGTCGCCGCGGGTACAGGCGGTGCTGGGAGCGTGGCGTATGGAAACTAGGTCCTACCACTACTGGAAACTAAAAAATTCCTGTCGGCTTTTCTTCAACTGACAGAAAAAAATGTTTTTTTTTCCTTTTTCGGTCCCAAGAACCAAAGAAAAATAAAAAAAACCGATAGAGTAAACATTTTTTCCCGGGGTCTTTTCTTCTGCTCCCCGAGGGAAAATTTCTCTGTTTTTCTTGTGCCAAAGGGTACGGACAGAAAAATTGTTTTCAACGGGGCTAAAGGGGCCCGAACCGCGTAGCTAACTGGCCTGGGCTGTGTCGGCCTTTTCACCCGCCCAAAAGCGGCTGGTTCTGCCCGGGGAATATAAATGCACCGCCGAAACCCAGCCCCCCCCCTCAACCCACACGCCCTCTCCTCGCATCTCTTTGCAGGGCGGCGCGACCCTCTGTTATGGCGCGGATCGGAGCGGCGGGCGGCCATCCAGCTCTGCGTTGACCATGCCGCAGCGCCTCTCGCCCCCTTCCCCTCGGCGCCAAGACGGTGGTGCCCCGGCTCCATGGCGGCACCACACACCGTCAGGTGGTGGCGGCGCACCCATCCAGCTCGGCGCGGACAAGAGCTGCTTGCGCCCTCCTGCCCCCTTCCCCTCGCCCCCCAAGGCGTCAGCACAGGCCCGAGGGACGACCAGCAACCCGGGCGGCGGCGCGGTCGCAAGACGGTGTTGGACCGGCTCCAAGGCGGTGTCTCGCACCTCGGGCAGCAGCGTGCACCCTGGGCTGCGGCACAGCCCCGGCCCCCTTGCGCTGCACATCCAGGCACGAATCTGCATCCCCTCTCCAGTATGTTCCCCTCCCTTCCTAACCCTAATCCAATTGATTTGGCTTTGATTTGAATCTCCATGCTGCAGATCCAGTGGGGAAGGGGCTGAGGAGCAGATTCAGTGATGATTTGGTGCTAGGGACTCCGTCTGCCTGTAGGGTTCTTGTTTTTAAACGATTTATTCCCTAGCTTTATTAACAATAGCCTGCAACTATTGCATGGTCAACCATTTCTTTTTTCCATCAAGTGATCTGATAATTGTTTGTCTAGTTAGCTATTTTGCCCAGCTTAAGAATAGAAGCTTACAATCTTTCTGTCCTTCTATGGTACTTGGTAATTAGAGGGACATTACTATTGTTGGTACTATGAGTTGTAATTTGTGACCAGCAATAAATTTGAGACATTTTGTTTTAAATTTTATCTATGCAGATCCATTGTTCTAATGTATAAAACAAATCCACTAGCAATAAATTTGAGACATTTTGTTTTAAATTTTTTCTATGCAAATCCATTGTTTTAATGTATAAGCAAATCAAGTAGCAATAAATTTGAGACATTTTGTTTTAAATTTTATCTATGCAGATCCATGTTCTTCTGTATAAGCAATCCAGTTTGTATTCCTGAACATCCCTATTCCCTGTTTACTGCACTAGTGAGGATTTACCAATCTTTTTTATTTGTTCTTCTTTATGAGCAATCCTAGTAGGTCCCTTCTAGCTGTAAGTAGTTCTAATAGTTCTAATGTTTTGTATCCATCCATTTTCCAGATTGAGAGGTACAGAAGTCTTTAGACTAGTCAATGAAGGTGGGTTCTTTTCTCATTTCTGTTCTGCTCCTAATTCCTGAGGCCTCGCTTGAATTGATGATCTACTATTGTTCATTTAAATTTATCTTCAATTTTTTAATTTCTGAGCCACCGGGAACTTGTGTTCTAAAAGATAATTTGAGTTTAAATTTAAAATTATTACATAATTATGTTGCTATTTTTCTGATCTTGTCATTATTAGTATGGTGTTATGTCTTTTACCAAGGCTCCATAAAAGTCATAGCTGGCGCTGGCATTATTGTTTTGTTCTTACATGACTTATGATTACGTACTACTTCTACTGCCTTCTACCAACCTAATAGCTGTTGTAATTTCTCTTAGTCATATATAAACTAACCACTGGTTCTTCTCATGTTGCCTCCGAATTGACTAATGATGACAATGCCGCAGATGGTCACACACTGATGAGAATCGCAATGTGCAATCAGAGTTTGTGCATTGGAAACCCTGAACTGCTTATATTGTTGTGTTTACCAGACCTATATGTACACTTAGTTTATGTGGTATTGATCCCTTTTTATCATCTATTCATATTTTTTTTTGTTCTTTGGGGCCTTTTTTCTTTCCCCTCTAATCGTAAATTTTACATTGGATCAAAATTTTTAATTTTTAAAGGTTCATTTTAAAAAATTTTAAATTTAAAATTTTGGGTTTTTATGTTTTAAATGAAGAATTTTTTTTAAAATTTTAAAAAATTTGGGGGTTTTTCCTTGTTTCCATTTCCCCGCCCGGTTAAAAATTTCCCCTTTAATCCGGCATGGTTTATTTTTCTGTCTTAACGTTTTTTTGAAATTCCAAACTAGGGGTAAAATTTTTTTTTTTCTGCCAGATTTTTTCTTCCTCCAAAAAAAAAAAAAAAAATTTTTAAATTTCCAACCCCAAGGAAAAATTTTTTCACGCTTTCCCACAAAAAATTTAACACCACAAAAATTCCAAACCACCCGGGAAATACTATTTTTTTCCTCTATTTCTCTTTTTTTTCTTCTACACCACAAAAATTTAAATCCTTTTTTTTCTTCTTTTTTTCATTTCTCTGTCTTTTGTCCCACAAAATTTTTTTTCCATATGGGCCACGGGGCAACGGGGGGCCCCTTTCTACAACAAGGCCGGGGCCCACCGGGGGCACCGACCCCTTACGGGGGCCCCCAAGGGGACTTACAGTGCAGACGGGGATACAAAATCCCCCCCAATGGGGGTTTCCTTCTGGGCTGCCTTCATTCCCAAAGCGGGGTTTTAGGGATACCCAAATATTTTCAAATTTAAATTACTTAATTTAAATCCTTGGGGGGCTTTCTTCTTTAGCTCTTAAAGGGTTTCCCCCATAAAAGAACCTAAGAAAATTAATTTTATGTTTTTTTAAATTCCATCAGAAACCTCATGTTTTAAAAAAATTTCTTGGGGGGTTCATTTCCACACAAACCCAAATTTTCGGGGAGGAAAAAAAACACCCCCCAAACTTTTAAAAAAAAATTTTTCATTAAATGGGAAAAATTTTGAAAAAACATACAAACAATGATAACATTTTTAAAAAAAACCATTCATAATTTTTGTTTACAAAATCTTTTGGGGTTAAAAAATTTTTAAAACACAACAACCATCGGGAATGCCACCAAGCCCCGCATCATTCACCCAAAGAGTTTTATTTTCATCAATCCTAAAGGAAAACAAAGAAAAAATGTAGTAACTTTTTAATTTATATATAAAATTTACAGCTTTTTCAAAACACTATTCCAATAAAAATATAAAACATGATTTGAATCAACCACACAAACTGTAATAAAATATAAATAGTTCAATCAAAGTTCTTTTATTTCTGGTAAACATTATCTTGTATCATTTTCTCTTATAACACCTATGCCAAGTTCCAACACGATGGTGGGGTTTTTTGGGGAATTGTCCCCCCCCCCCCCTAACAAAACCCCTCACTCACCTTTTTGTCCCCTCACTTTCTCTTAGATGGGTCTAATTAAATCTTTTTATTTTCTACCCAAAAATTTGGGAAACCCAAAATTTAAAAAATAACACCTTCCTTCCACAGTTTATTTAATTTTGGGGTTATCATAAGTCAAACTTAAACAAACTTTAAAAAATTTTTTTCAAAAAATTTAGAACATAAATTTGTTTCCCTTACATTTTTTAAAAATAAATTTTGGGCTACTAAAATCAATCCTAAAAACATGGCCAAACTTTAAAATAAAACCTAATTTCAAGTGAACATAATTTAAACTAAAATTTTTATTATAAAAAGGTTTACTAAAACATACATCACCATAAATTTCCATTTTATTTAATTCCCCCCTTTTTTCTCCATATTCCTCTCAAACCCCCTATATAATTTGGGTTCATCAATAGAACTTGGGCAAACCTAAAAAATTCATACTACTAAGCGGGTATACCCAGAAAGGGGAAATTTTCTATTAAAAGGAAAACACCTAAATTAAAATCCAAAAAAATTTTAAATTCCAATAAAGACAATGACGGGGAGGGGGAAGACCCCATGGGGTTTAAACGATCACTTCCCGGCCTTTTAACTGCAAATTGGGAGGGCCCCAGAGTCATCTCAGGGTGGGTTATAGAGTTTTTTTCCAACATGCTTCATTTGGGTCCAATCCCACCAACTAGGGAGCTGGGCACACTATTTTAAATTTAATAAAAAAGGGTTGGACGCAAAAATGCCCGGGTACCTCACTGAATAATTTCCCCCACTGCAGAAGACACCAACTGCATTTGTTTTCCCTTTTCACTGGGGAAACCCTGGAAACTCATTTTTCACTATTTAAAATATTAACAAACTTTTCCCTTTACATGTTTTTTCATTTAATTGAAAAACCATCCTTTTTCATCTTTAGTGCATCCCTCTACGCCAAGAATTGGGGATAAACACACTCATATATACTTTTTTTTTAGGGGGGTCGGGGGGCTTTTTTATCTGGGTTTGGGGAACCCTCCTAAGCCTTCGTCTCACAAATCAAATTCCCCCTTTTTTTCAGATAAAAAACAAAAAACCCTCCTAGCTACTTGGAAAACCCTCACTACCGGGAAACAGACTTTTTCCGATTTTCTCATGCACCCCGGGAAAGCCTATTTACCATGGGAACTTTTCCGAGACTCCTCCAAAGGGGCTCGGGAAAAATCTTTCCCAAAAGGGGTATTTGGGGGATCCTTTTTGGGGGCTTTCCCCAAAAATTTTTCCCATCCAGATATCCAAAGAACGAACCAAAAAACCCAAAAAAATTTTATTTTTTTAATCCTAACACTATAAAAAAAAAAAACTCTACACCAACAGTGTGCGATAATTTACACAGACGGTTTCGCTTATCGTGCGTCCGTAAAAATCAAATGGTTCTGAACCGCCACTAGAAACCGATTTTTACAGGCGGTTTTCTTAACAAATCCGCCTGATTTCCACAGGCGGTTTTCTACAAATACTTGATTTATAACCTGCAGCCGCACAATAGGTACGGTCACACAATTCTCTAGTTCGTGCGGCCACAGGGCATTGAACTCAGAGCCACCAGCTGAGCGTCCACTAGTACAGAACCGGCTTTTAACCCCGGTCTGTAAGGGCCTTTAGCCCCGGTGCCTGAACCGGGGCTAAGGATTCGGGACTAAATGTCCCCCCCTTTAGCCCCGGTTCGCAGGCCCATCCCGGTTGGTAATACCAACCGGGGCTAAAGGGTGGCCCATAAAGGGGGTTTAGGTTTTGGTTTAAGGACAAAGGGTCCATTTTTTTTTCCCTGATTTTGTATTTCTTATTTTTTTCCAAAAAAAGATTAGGTAAAATTGTTCTATTTTGGGGCTTCTAATACATTTTTTTCTATAATTATAAAAATTTTTATTTCCTTTAAACAAATAAACTATAAATTTTTAATAAATATATTATATATATATACATAAAATTTTTCTTTGTACACAACCCTTCGCCACTTTTTCTAACAAAATGGCTTGTTGGGTTAGTGGTTTGGGGGTTAAAGACTTGCCTTTAGGTTAAATTTTAAGAAAAAATTTTAAGTGTTTTAATTTTTATCATACCATTATTTTTTGCGGGGGCATTTTTTTCAATTTCTTTAAAAAAAATTTATATAAAAATTTATAAAGAACCAATAAAAAAATTTTATTATATATACTTTTTACATATTTAGTTTTTCTCTTAAGACTCTTTTCATATCCCCTGGGGAATCCAAACAGTATCCACACTTTTCCTTTCCCTTCCCTTTTTGGTTTTTTCTATCTCTCTACGAAATTTTTAAACAAAAAAGGGTAAAATTTAGGTGTAAACAAAAAACTAAAACAAGGGATGTATCCATTTTGGCTTTTTTCACGAAAACAACCCAAACCTCCCCAAAAATTTTTATAATTAAACGTTTTATGTTTAAAAAAATCCTTTAAAAAATAAATGACCCCTTTAATTTTTTTTGGTTTTTCCCCATTTTTAATGAGTTTTTTTTTTAAATTTTTGTTATCTTTTTTGGTATCCTTTCTATTTTTTTAGAAATTTTTATATTTTTGCTAATTTTTTTTTTTTAAGTTTTAAATGTAAAAATAAATTTTTTTTTTTTTGGTTTTTTTTTTTGGGGTTTTGTTTGGGTTCTTGATGTAATGTTTGGTTTTTTTTTTGTTTAAAAATATGTGTTTTTTTTGTTGTTTTTTATTTTTTTTTAAAATTTTTATATTTTTTAAATTTTTTTTAATTTAAATGTGATTTACGCCCTTTTTTTTTTTTTTTGGGTATAACTTTTTGGTGAGTCCTTCGGGAAAAATTGGGTTTAATAATTTTTTTTTTTTTTTACCAAGCATTAATTTTTTTAATCCCCCCCCCTTTTTAAACCCTTTGGAAATTTTTTTTATTTTAAAGGTTTGGTTTAAGTTTTATACCTTTTTATTTTTTTGTTTTTTTTTTCCGGTTCCCCCCCCTTTTAATTATTCCCCCCTTTTTTAGATATTTTTTTTTTGAAAATAAATATTTTTTTTTATTTAATTATTCTTTTTTTTTCTTTTTGTTTAAGGGGGTATATAAAATAATTTTCGGCATTTCTTTTTTTTTTAATACCATTTTTAAAGGTTGTTTTAAAAAATTTTTATTTTTTTTTTTCTTTAAATTTTTTGAAATTTGGGGGTCCCGGGCCTTTTAAACCTTTTTTTTATTTTTTTTTTTTTTTGGGGTTAATTTTTTTTTTGTTTTTTTTTTTTTTTTTGGGGGGCCCTTTTGGGTTTTTTTTTTTTTTAATTTTTTCCCCGTTTTGGGGGGTTTTTTTGGTTGGAAGATTTTTTTTTTTTTTTTGGGTTAGCTTTACATGGGGGTTTTTTTTTTAAGTTATTTTTTTTTAAAATTTTTTGGTTTAATTTTTTTTTTTTTTCCCTGTTTTTTTTTTCTTTGGGTTATGAAAAAAGTTTTTAAATTTATTTTTTTTAAAATCAAAGTTAAAAAAATTTTTATTTTTTTTTTAATAAAAGGGGCCCGGGTTGGGGTTCCCCTAATGTTTTTTAAATTTTTTTTTTTATTTTTTTTTTTTTTTTTTCCCCACCACCCCAACCTTTTTTGCGATCCTTTTTAATTTTTTGGGGAAATATCCAGGGTATTTTTAATTTATTTTTTTGGGTATATTTTTAAAATTACCCACCATATTGTTACCCCCAGGCGTACTTTTTATTTTTTTTTTATTTGGGAATTTTTTTTTTTGGGTTTAAAAATTTTTTCCTATTTTATTTATTTTTTCTTTTATTATTTTTATTTAATCCCCCTTTTTTTTTTCCCCTTTCCCTTAATTTTTTTTTTTGTTTTTAATGTGTTCGCGTGTTTTTTTTTTTTCCTTTTTTTTTTTGTTTCCTTTTTTTTTGGGTTTTTTTTTTTGTTTGGGGGGGGTTTTATTTAGACCCCCCCTTTTAAATTTTTTTTGGTTTTTTTTTGGGTCCCCCCACCCTTTTATTTTTTTATTGGTGAATTTTGTTTTTTGGCAAAAGTTTTTTGTTTTTTGGGGTTTTTTTATTTTTTTTTCCTTCAACCCCCCCATAAAAAAACCACCCCCCCCCCCCATTTTTTTTTTTTGGGGCCCCCCCTTTTTTTTTTTTTTTTTTCCCCTTTACTTGTGTAAAGTTTATTTTTTTTTTTTTGTTGTTTTTTAAAATTTTTTTTTTTTTTTTGGTTTCCCTTTTGTAGACCACCTTTTTTTTTTCTTTTTTTTTTTTTTGTTTGGAATTTAAACATTATTTTGTTTTTTTTTTGGTTTTTTTTTTGTAAATTTCCAAATTTTTATGTTCCTTTATTTTGGGTGATTATTTGATTTTCCTTTTTTTCTTTTTTTTGGGTGTATTTTCCTTTATAAAAAAGGGTTAACCTTTTATTTTTTAAGCTTATTTTGTTGAATTAATTTGGGTTTAAAATTGGGGTCCCCTTGTTTTTTTTTTTTTGGGTTTAGGTTTGGGTTTTGGTGAGTTAATTAGGTTTTTTTTAAAAAAATGGATTTTTTTTTTTTTGGGTTCTTTTTTGGGTTTTGGTTTTTGGTGTTTTTAAAAAAAAGTGTCCCCACTTTTTAGGTTTTTGTTTTGTTTTATTTTTTTTTGTTTTTTTTCTTTGAAAACCCCTTAATAAACAAAAAATCTTTTAAACCCTTTTTTCCCTTTTTTTTTTTTTTCCTTTCCCTTCATCTTTTCCTCTCTTCTCCTTCCTTCTTCCCTCCTTTTTTTCCTTTTTTTCCTTTTTCCTTCCTTCTTCTTCTTCTTTCTTTTTCGATCTTTCAATTTTTCTTCTTTCTTTCTTCTTTTCTCTTCAAAGGGGCGGGCCGGCGGCGAGTCGGGGGGGGCGGGGATGTAAAGGGCGCCGGGCCGACGACGAACCCGGGGCGGCCGGTTTGCCAGACGGGGGGCCGGGGCGGCGGCGCGACCGGGGCGTCGCGAAGCGGGGCGAGGATGGGGGACCGGTGCGGGGGGGATCGATGGCGGCCAGGTGGCGAAAGGGTTTGGGGGGCGGCGAGGAGACCGACGACGTTTGGGGGCCAAAGGGGTTAAGAACAAATGCTATAGGGGGAAGGGGGCCAAGGTTTAAAAAGGAAAAGCCATTTTAGCCCCGTTGGTATACCAACCGTGCAAAGGGGTTTTTTTGGGCCAAACGAAATTCAGGGGTTTTCTTTGGCTTTTTAAATTTCATAAGTTTAATTTTTATAAATTCTCTATCTCTTTTAAAATTGCAAAAAAAATTAAAACATGGCATTTTTTTTTTAAAAAACCATTGCTTTCCCCTTTGTTTTTTATACACTATAAAAATATATAACAACAAATTTTTTACCTTTTCATAATATAAAAAAAAAATGTAACTAACAATTGTTTTTGGTTTAAAGCAAAATAGATTTTTGAAAAAAAAAAAAAAAAAAAAGCTTTTTACCAACATGAAATTATTTTTTGCATTATTTTTAAGTTAATCTTTTTTTTTTTACCGTTAATTGTCCAATTATCACAAAAAGTTTCCCCCCAAAAGAAAAAATTTTTTTAAAGAGACCTAAAGACCTCTAAAAATTTTTTAATAAAAATTTTTTTTAACCATCAATTTATCTTTTTTAGTATTCATTTTTTTTTATTTGGGAAAATGTTAGAAACATTATCCAAAATCTTAAAGATACAAAAGAGTTTAGTAAACATTATCATAAATGCAAAATTGACCAAATACAAGTAATCTTTATTATTTGCCAAATTTTACCAAAAACAGTCATTTTTTTGACATCATGCAAAGCTACATGAAGGGGGCACTATATCTTCTTCTTGACAAACCCTTTTTTCACGATCGTCATAACCAGGGGTGTCCTGGGGGATTTAAAGGAGCGGGGGCTTTGGTCACACTAAAGGCCCTTTTTTCACCCCTTTCGAAAATTCGACTGTCTGAGTTTTCCAAAACCAAAAATTTTTTTTTCCCCCAAGAACTTTTACCTTGGGGCCATTTATGCTTTTTTTGTCATCTTTTTTTTCCTTTTTTGGTTTTGTAATAGTCTTTTACATGAACACCGATTCACATCACAGCCCGGCAAAGGGGTTTCCTTTCCCAATAGTGTCGAGGTCCACTTTGCATCCAAAATCCTTGTCAATTGTTACCCCGGGGCCCTCATCTTCCCCCCTTGGGGCACTTAAACAAAGGGACTTTAAAAAATTAGATCATAGAAATTTTTCCCAAATCTCAACTATGCGGCAAATATGTTTCCCTTTTTTCCATTTGGCAATGGCATCTATGAGGACACCCTGTTTTGCTTGGTCTCCTTTTATTTTGGTCTCCGTGTAAAAAATGTATTTCTATTTATTCGTAGTTTTGTACGTGGGATTGCCCGATGGTTGCTACCAAACCAATAAAGTTGGTCATAATGCTGTCATCACCAAGAATTTTTTCGCAACCGTTAACGCTGGTTTTTGGGGTATGCTCAAAAGTGACAGGTGGCCATGCAGAACCAGAGCTTGGGCAAGGTTTGGGGTTTTTCGGCCATTTTCCAAAGAAGGCAAATGTCCGTGCGGTCGGCAATCGCCAAAGATTCGACTAAATGATCACGCGGTTGGTTATTCTAAGGAGGAGCGGTTTCCTTTAAAAGAAGCGAAAAAAACAAAAAAGAAGGGGCCGATGGGCAACAAGGGGACAACAAAAATTAAAGGGGCAATGAAGACTCCGAGGAAATTTTAAAGTAAAGATATCAGTTTTTTCTTTAATATTTTGAACCATACCTTTTAGGACTCAGTCACGACCAGGGTTAAATTAAACCCTTTGGCCATTTAAAAACTGTTAAAAAACCAATAAAAAAAACCGCCCCCCAATTTTCGAGTGCTTGCGGTCGTCGATTTTTTCGGGGGGAACCATCGATCCTCGACCCCGAATTCCGGAACCCTTTTGTTATCTGTCTGACATCGGGGATTTAGATGTTTGCTGATCTTGCTTATTTTCAATGATCGGGGGGCGGCCCCTTGCTTGAAACAAAAATTTTTCCTTGTGTTTTGTATGGGGTAACCCCGTGCGGAAGGTGCTTGCCGATATGCCTACAAAACAAGAAGTTACCAGCTTTTTTAATTTTGGGGAAAGATCTAATATTTTCATTAAAAACCAAAACGTGTTGCATGTTTATATATTTTTATATATTTGTAAATTTTTTCCCAATCAGTTGATATTTGGGGCTTCACTTTTTTAAGATTTTCTATCTTTGTAATTTCTTATATCCAAAATAATCCTATATCATAATCCCCAATTTTTTTTCATTAGTTGTTACTGTTCGGTTCATGCATGTTAACTACGTTTGTCTTTATAAATTTGGTGTCGGGGGGCGGAAAAAAGCTTTAGATTAGTTTGATCGGTTTCTTACGTTTCCCCTTCACCGGGGCCCCAATTGTTGGATAGCCATTGGTTTATGCTTTAATTCATGTTAAATGATTCTTCAAAAACGTTTTCCCCCCATGCACACACTTTGGGGCAATCAATGTTTTACGTACTCCTATTTGCCTGACCGACTGTCCATAAAACTTATTGGCAACACTTCTATAGCTGTATGTGGGGTCGTAAGTCTTCGGGCCAAATAGGAACTTCTGGTCTCACCGGGCATGTTTAGTTTTATATCTAATTTTTTTACTCTTGTAGTTTGGGGTCAAATGACTGGCACTTTCCGGATTCGAAACCCCGGGGCACCCTTTTGATGCACGTTTCCCCCGTTTGCTGGTGTTAGGCATATGCGTCACATTTTGTGTCAACCCCTTTTTTTGGCAAACCCCCGGTGGGACCCCCACATCTCAAGATGGTTGAAATTGAAATAGCCGGTTGGGGCTGAGAGGGACAGTTCCCCCAAAAACCTGAGGAAATTGTCCAACAACATGTGATGATTTTTAACGAAATGTTTGATTTTTTTTCAAAGAAAAAAGCAAAAAATTTTTCAGAAACGGGCACCCCAAGGACTCCCTTCATTAACTGATTACCCGAAGAGGAGCTCAAAGATGACTGAAAGGGTTAAAAGGCCATAGTGAACCAGAGAAACATCATACATTTTTCTTAATACCTTTCTACAATCAGGCAGTACTTTCGGCCATTGCGATAAATACTTCAAAGTTTTTAGCCCCCAAAGAAAAGGCCGACATTTTTCCATGTGCCAAGCACCAGGGGAAGTGCTAAGAGAAGGGGGCGCTTTGGGAGGGGCCAAGGTGGGATGGGTCCTCACCAGAACAGCAACCACCCAGAAAATTTGGGCCCAAATCACGTTCGGCGCGTCAGAAACGCCCACAATGGGGTTTCAAGGTGTCTCCAGCCGCGAACAGTTGCAGAAAAATATGTAGGAACAGATATCAAATTTGCCATTATAAGCTGTTGACTCTTTCCCCCAACCGGGGGAAAAACTTGCGGTTTGGGGTTTTAAGGGAACACAGGGGGCCCAAATTTTGAATATGACCCTATCATAAAAAAGATGACGGTATGATCAAATCATTTGGGGCCAAAGACAAAGGTCAGCCTATTTATACAAGCCCCCCTTTTCCAGAGTGTATAACCGATTCACTCCCTCTGAGACAAAACCCCCACAGACCTGACAATTTTTTTGGGGCAGGATGATACATCACCATAGAGCACATCAGCCAATATTGATGCGTTTTAAGAGGCGCCGCTGATGAAGTTGGGGGATTCGGTTTTCCCCCCGTCCTACGGGCCCGGGTTTCCGGGGGTTTAAAATCTCGTGGGGTAATTCCTTGGTAAGGGGAGAATTGGAGCAAAGTTTCTTTTAAAAATTTTTTTTACTACACAATGAGAAAAACTATTAACCTATGAGTTTTAAGCAAGAGCCATAAAAAACCCCCCAAAATCTCCGTGGGGTTTAGGGAGACTAAAAACCTCTCTATCCTTTAAAACCCCCAGATGCCAATTGCCGGGGGGGGCAAAAGCGGGCATGCAACCGAATGTCAGAGGAAGCGTTGGCATGGACTTCGTGCCGGGGGTCAAGTCGCGGGGGTTGCCATGATGAGCAACAGGTCAAGGGTTCAGGAAGACAACGTTTCCAAAAGGGGTAAGTGGCTAATGAATGTATAAAATTTCCCCTGGAAAAGCGCAGAGTACCGAGAAGATGAAATAGCCACAGCTAATTGGCGGGGGAAAAAGAACCGACTCAGGTCAGTCAACGCGGTTTGGGGGCACAAAGGGGGCTGTATGACTTTGATATCTCCAAGTCAAAAAACCCTGTTGAATGTTGCTAAAAGAAGGACGTATAAATTTTGCCAGAAGGGCACCCCATGCACCCCCAAGGGTGAGAGATAAAAATTTTGGGGGTTCCACAATCCAATTTCATTCCATCAATGATTTGATGTCGGGTACAAGGTAAGGGTACCCTAAACAGTGATAATCTAATGCTTAACATAAAAACCTTTTTTTAAAAGGCAGATCCGATCAGCCCCCAATCGGCGGAGGGGCCCAAAAAACGAGGCTTCCCCCCCCCCAAAACAACATGCCAAAATGTGGCCCCCATTAGGGGAAAACGCGGCAGTACACCCCCCCCGCGCGCCCCCTCAGGGGGCAACGGGGCGAAAAAAACACCCCTCCGCCTCGACCTCAGCTACGGAGGGGGGTCAAAAAACGACCCCTCGCCTCACCTCACCGGGGGGACAGGGCGAACGAACGACACCCCGCCCGACCTTAGCTGACGGACAGGGGTCGAACGAACGACCCCCCCTCGACCTCAACGACGGAGGGGGTCGAACGAACGACCCCCCGCCCCGACCCACTAAGGACAGGGGTCGAACGAAACCCCCCACCTCGACCTCAACTGGAAGGTCGAACGAACGACCCTCCCCCTCGCCTCCCCTGAAAAACGGGGTCAAACAACGACCCCTCCGCCTCGACCTCAATGATGGAGGGGGGTGAACGAACGACCCCCCGCCCGACCCAACTGGGGGAGGGGGGTCAACAAGCCCCTTCGCCTCACCTAACCCCCCCTCGAATGAGGGAAAAAGGGGGTCGACGAAACCCCCCCCGGCGCAGGAGCTTATCGGCTTACCTCCCCCCAGGGGGGGAAAGAGAATCCAATGCACCTACCTGCTCCACCAAAAAGCCATGGGCCCCACGCCAAGGTCAAATTATCAACTCGTCCCCATCCCCCGACTCTCCCCGTTGATCGTACAACCACTTACCACCCTCAAACGGAGTCAAAGGCCCCCTCGATTTTTAAATGGGAAAACCCCGCCCGCGTTTCCGGGTGAGTCGGGTCCCACAGCCTCGTACTCCTCGCCCGGGGGGTCGACCCACCTCCAAACCACCCAGCGTGGGACCTGTCCTTCCGCTTCGTCCCGCTTCAATGTGGAGCCCGTACCCGAAAAAAAGGAGATGGGTCGACCACCCATGACGTTCAGCAACGTCCATCTGCTTCACTATGCCCTGAAACCGGAAGGGGGGAAGGCTCCGCCGCTAAACAGACCGCGTCCCACCCGCAAGCATGGCCCGCGGCATCTCTCCCATACCTCACAGTCCCCCCCTTTACTCCCAGGCCTCCCCTTGATCTAAAAAGGGGACATGGGATAGAGAAAGGGCTGCGCATTCGTATCGTCACACTTTTTCGTATGGGGTCACGTTTCGGACATCAAGATCTCTCAACGACCCCAACATCGCCCACCCGCAACACCAAGACCCTCGCCCACCGCACCCATTGCTTGATCGACACCTCAACAATCCCCAACCGCTCCCTAGGATCCTTTCATCCAGGCTTCAGCTCACCCCGGCACCCTCGTGAAACCTTCTTGTCCCCCCCTGTACGAGCCTTAGGTGCAAGATAATACAAACCATCCCCCCCGCTGGCGAGGGCCTTTTTTCCCCCAACCAGGAAAAATCTTGTTTCTTCTTGCATCACATCGGGGGGAGGGAGCACACAATATAAAATTTACTATTGGGGTTTGACCCCCGGGGGCATAACCCGATATTGGCCCCAGGTGGGGGATTGGCGGTCGATCAACTCCGAACTACTCTCCTAGAGGGTTTCCACACCCATCATTTTCCTTCCCACCACACTGTTCGAGAGCCTAGAGTTAGGGCCCACGGGCCACGGCCACGACATGGTTCTACTCTCAGGGAGGGGCATGGATAGCACAACTCCGGTACACCGGGGCCCCAAGGGGGACCAGACAGGGTCCCACCACTCGCCCTCTCGACGTCACCAGGGGGCTAAAAGCGCCACCGCGCAGATTCCAAGACGCGGAACGCCATCCCCTGGCCCCGGTGGTGACACATTCCTCCCCTTTGGGAGCCTGTTTGACCCATCTTTCAGTCGGGGGCGGTACCTCGCTGACCTGACTTTGCTTCCAAAAACCGCATTCAAAGGGCCCCCGGCTTCTCCAACCTACTCCCCCCCGGGGCCCCCGCGAACCCGCTTCCCAGGGCCCTACAACAGGCTAGCTCTTTTTGCTTTGTACCCCCCCAGATCGGGGACGTTACGGGCCTCGGGGAAATGTACTTTCGACGTCAACCTCTTTTCCACCCCTCCCCGGGGTGAGCCCCAGACCACGACGACCCCGGGCCCCGGGGATCACCCCCCGGGGCATTACGGCGACGCCTGGAGGGGGAGCCAGGGGACTTTCCCCCAAATTCTCCCTGGCTACCCCGACTCTGACCCCCCATAAGATTACGATCCTACCCGGAATGTTTCCACCTCGTCTCGGTTGACTCCCAGGACGCATAAAAGATGCCGGGCCAGGGGTGAAAGAGGGGGGGGCAAGCTACAAAACCACGCGAAACGCCCCCCCAGTCCGAAAAAGCCGTCCCCTCAGGACATCCAGTGGCAAGTCTGAGACTGCTCCCAAAAAATCGGGGAGCGCCTACGCTTCGCAGTCGAGCACCCCCTCGAGCAGATCGCGGGGGCCACGGGGGAGGAGCCGCTTTTGGGGCCCCGGGGAAATCCACGAAAATCGTTGAGGGGGGGGAAAACGGCGCCCCCGTCTCAACCTGCCACCAAAATTCTGGCACCGCAATGCGGGGCCCCCCGACATGCCGGCACCATCATCCCAAGCGCAGCGCATCAAAGACAAATCCAGGGCTTCTCCAAACCCGGGTAAAAGCCGGCCAGCCTCAGGCGCAAGGAGCTTTTTTTCCCGGGGGCGAGACGTGCCCCCCGACAAATCGAGAGGACTGCCACCAAGAAAAGGCCCCCAAGGGGGAGGGAAGGGGAAAACCCTTCGAGACTCACCTCGACAATCGACAACCGCGAGACGCGCGCACACTTTAACGACAACAAACGAGTGACACGGTGGGGGTTACACAGCCGGGATCACGTCGACCCCGGGAACCCCAGGGCTAGAGTCTTGGGCAACCACCGGGGAAAACCCCTTGCTGTTTTTTTCCGTCCACCCCCAGCCTGGTCAAGTACAAGGAAAAAACAAAGCCGAGCTCTGGTTGTTTTTTCAGGGGGCCCCTGTCAGGGGGAGGACCGACGATGACCACGATCATTCGGCAACCCCTCTTCCCCCACCCCGCTCAAAAGGGGCTGGGGGAACTCCCCCCCGGATTTGATCCGGGGCTACCCACCTAGTGGGGATCTTCGAGGGGAACTTCAAGGGAACCTATGTGGGGCCAGGAAACCCCGGGGGATCCCGCAGGTGCAAGAAGGGGCCGGGAAAACCCTCCGCGTTTTCACCCGACGGTTTCCAAGCAACATTGAGAAAAACCGCATCCCGACCACGACGTCATCTGGCGTTGTTGCCAGGAAAACCTGCAAAGTTGGTGCGGGACGGGACAACACCCCCAAAACCCCAACGACTCAGGACATCGCGCCAACTACGCACCTGAGAAGCTTTGGCCCCGCTTTTTCTACCACCCCAAACGGGAAGGCCAAGGGAAAAAGCCCGGGGCTCGAAAAGGGGCCCGGGAAAAACAACAACAAACAAGAAGAAAAGGGGCCGGGTCGACCCGACTCGACCCACTTTTTGTCGTGCTGAGAAAAAGGGGAAGCCTCGAGGTCCCCCGCCCGAGGGGGCGTCTTCGCAAGATTGAAGGAGCCCTGCCCTATCACTAGGACCCCCCAACCACAACCCGGGACTGTCGCATGCAAAAGAATACTTGACCTCCGGATCAAAAAGACGACGACAAGGAAGACCCCCCGCCCTCCACAAAAGGGAAAATGGCAAAAAGGGGGTTCCCCGAGATCCACGACTGCTACAATCTAGGGGGCCCCCCTAAAAGACTCGTCCGTCAGCGCAAGAGGAGCGCGAGAATCTTCTCCTTTCGAGCTAGGCTCCTCGATACCCGACTGGTCCCCACGCCGATCACCTTCGACCAAACGACCACCCCGAGCACTCCCAACGCGGGGCACCCCTCGCTTGCCCCCCCAACCAACACCCGCCTCCCAAGGGGACTTATGGATGGGGAAGCAACCTCAACACATCTACACCAACCCCCCCGACCTCCTGGGATCCCAGGGCCATCCCTGCCCAACCCGGGGGGGGGGTTTCCCCGGGATCACCCGGGGAAAAAAGCACCCCCGATGGGCCCGCAAGTACCCGTCTCTTCGGGGTTTCGCATTCCAGGCATCTCCCCCGCCCTCATCGGTCACCTGGTTTCGCCAAGTTCATGGGGGTCCCGAACTAACCACCTCAAGCTAAGTCCCGGGCCCGAGGGGGGCATTACCGTCGACCACCCCCCACACACGCCCCCGTCTGCGACGTGAGTGGGAAAACACCGAGGCGGGGGAGGATCGGCCTCCTCGTGGCCCTCGACACTTCTCCCAAGGGATCCCCGACCCCAACAGCACGCCCCCCAACTTCAAGCCTGTGGGGGGAAACCCAAAACCCCCCCGCTTACCTCGGCCACGCGGATGGGAAGGGGGTGCGACAGCGCCACCCGAGCCAAATAGGGAAGCCTGCTTGTCGACTTTCTCCGGCCAATGCTGAAGTTTGCGGGGTCCCTCGCATTATGTCGGCATTTTCCGGGGGTGTCGCCGAGCACTCCTTGGAACCCCCGGCAATCCAAACCGGGGAAAGCTTGACATGAAAGCGCAAAATCATCGGGAGGGGGTCACAACTTTTTTGGGGATTCATTAAGGAGGACATCATCCCAATGGTTTCAAATCCTGTACTTTTTAAGAAAAAGAAGGGAAAGGTAGAATTTTCGTAACTAGACTATTAAAAAGCATGTCCTAAGTTTTTTCATTCCACGTATGATCAAATATGGATTCCACTGCGGGATGTGAAACCTTTTTTTTTTTGATGCATATTCTGGTATCACCAAAAAAAGATGAAGGATCCGATCACTCGCGCTTCCTTATCACCCCCTTTGGGGTGTTTTGCACCTCACTTGCCTTTTTTTGCGAAACGCCCCCGGGCCATAATCAACGAGCATGCTCCATTCTTTGGGAAAAAAAAATAGGGCCACTGTCGAGGGGCCACGTTGATGACATGTTCAAACCAAAAAAATGGGGAAACCCGGTCGGGACCTTGAGATCGCGTTCGGGCCTCAGGGAAAAAAAAATATAAACTCAACCCCCGAGAAGTTGTCTTCGGGGCCCCCAGCATGCTCTAGGGTACATGTTTCCCAACGGGGTCGAGGCCAACCCGAGAAGTAACCACAATCACTAGGGGGGGCCCTCAATAATCTTAAGGGGGTACAAAGGGTCACAGGGTGCCCGCGCCCTTAGCCGGTTTTTCCCAGGGGCGGGGGGGAAACACTTCCCCCCCTTTATCACCTCCTAAAAAAACAAAACACTTCACATGGACCGTCGGGCTGAGGGGGTTGCTCCCAAACTCAAAAACCCTTTCCACCTCGCCACCTTCTTTTGGGCCCCAAGCCCACCGAGCCCCTCTTCTCTATGTTGCAGCGACTACCCAGGTAGTCAGGCGCCATTTTTCAGAGGGCAGAAGAGGGACTGCCCTGCTGGTTCAGAGGCCCCTACTTCTAACGGGGTGCTCTCAGAAACCAAATGAGATACCCCCACTTTTAGAAGTTTTTGAAGCCATCGCCTCACTCGCGGAAGCTCAAGCACTTTTTCCCTTTTGGCCCCCCCGGGGCACGGGTCTCGTTTTCCCCCCGGGAGATAATCCAAACCGGGGGCGCTGGGGAATCCCCAAAAAGGCGGTCGAGCTCAGGGGGAAACCTGTCCATGCTCCCCGGAAGGCCTCAAGTCACGGGGTTTTTGGAGATTTCATTGCAAATGGACCGATACCCAATACCCCCGTGCAAGTTCAACCGGGCTCTGGACCTGTCTTCGACGGGGTTATGAAGACGGGGGAGGCCCCCCGGGTTCTGTTCATAACCCCCCAGGGGCCCATGCGTACGTCATCCCCCCCCCTTTCCCCCCCCCAAAAACGTAGCTGAGTACGCGCCTCGTAAAAGGTCTGCGCAACGCCACGAGCTCGGGGTTCGACGCCCGATGTTCAGGGGACCGCAGGGGGAATCGACCAAGTGATGAAAGACTCGAGCTGCCACCCCCCAAATGGAAGCCTACTGCAAGGGGGTCCGAACTGGGGACAAATTCTATGGCCTCGGCTCAACCAGTCACCCCTCGTACAAGAAGTGTGACGAGCTAGCCAAATCGGTTACCCGGGGGCCAATTCCCCCCAAGTCTTTTCGAGGAACTTAAACAATTCGTCCATCAACCTGGGGTGGGGGGGCCCGCCCTCGAGCAAGGGGCGACCTTTCCCCTCACTGATGCCCCCGAATGGAGGAGGGGGCAGGAGCGACGAAAACCGCAAACCACCCCCTTAGGGGTGGTGCAAAACCCACCTTTGAGTTTTTGATACGGGGAAACTCCCAAGGCCGCACCAAAAGCCCACGCGAGCCCATCCCAAAACCTAGCTTGATGGGTGGCCGCGAGCTGTATCGACCAGCCCTATGGTGTACTTAACGTTGCCCACCCTCGGAAGGGAGGGGATTTTGAAGGACCTACCCCGGGGGTTTGGGGCCCCCCCACGCGGGCCAAGACGTTGGTAGGAAAAAACCCCTTTGACAAGGCTCTACGGGGCCACAGCCGTCCCGCGCTACCAAACTTGTTCGTTTTTTCGGGGGTCCAATTTCTACCCAGGGGACCCCCTACCCCCCAAGTTTTTAATGATACCCTAACCTGACATTCGCATAGGGGGGGTCGCGTGGTGCCCCCTAAAGAAAAAAAAAGGGGGCCACACCCCCCTCCTCGGGGGCCTGAAAGTTTGAAATGGATCGAGCTTTACCCACACCAACATTCAATCTCGACAAGCTGTGTTGCTTCACCACATTGTCCACCCCCTTCGGGGTACCCAAGCCATCACACCGACAACGGCACCCAGTTCACCGCCAAAATTCTTGGGGTTCTGTGACCTCATACATCAAAATTTAAAAATCTCGTCGCTCACCCTGAACTAACGGACAGTCGAGCCCCGCCAATGGTAGGTTTTTTGCAGGGCCTCAAGCCAAGGATCTTCGACCGGGGAAACAAACATGCAAAGAGGTCGTGAGCTGCCCCTGTCCTAGGAGTCCGAACATGCCAAATCAGCTACGGGTTCTCCCCGTTCTTTGGTCTTCGGGGGTGAGGGGCCTCCTCCCCCCCCTGACCTCGAGTATGGGTCCCCTCGACTAAAGGGCTACAGCGAGCAAGCCAAGCGCGCCCAGAGGACTCCCCCCGAACCCCTTTTAGGAAGCCCGGGACACGGCCCTTTCAAGTCGCAAAAGGCCAGCAGAGCAAAAGGCGCACCAAAAGACAAAAAACATACGCAAAAGGGGGCCCCGACGCGGCGACCTCGTACTGCGCCGCCGACAAAGCAACAAGGGGGCCACAACTGACGCACCATGGGAAAAAGGCCCTTATCATGCAGGGGCAAAGCCAGGGACTTACAAGCTGAAAAAAAGCAAGGGCGAGTGCTCCCAACCATGGAAAATTTTAAAAGCTACGTCGCTTCTCCCCAAGGCCCAAACCTTGCATTTTCTACATTTTTTACATTACGCATTATAAGTATAATGTCTCAAATACATTTACATTTTTTCATAACTCTGAGTACCCGACTCGCCCTTTTAAATCAACCCCCTCGGGGCTGAAGGGGGGGGGCCCCCCCCCTAAGTCCCTAAAAAAAAAACCCAACGTTTTTTTAAATCGCCTTCTCTTCCACCTTTTCCCGGTATGTTCCGGGGATAAAAAAAAAACCCAACTCCTAAGGGGCCAGGGCCTCGAGACGGGACTCTCCTACGCCCAGGGCATCGTACCCCCCCTCGCTCCCCCTCCAGGGGGGACGTGCGACGAATACTTTTCCACAAGCAATGACTCAGGCAAAGAAAAAGAGACAATCGAGAAAAAAAAAACCCAACTCTCGAATAAAAAAACTTAAAGTTTTAAAAGCCCCCAGGGGGGCGCATCATATTGTCACAGAAGCTAATCATTACACGGACCCCTTTTGTCCAGATTTCTCACAGGCCCGCTACTCTCCCATCGACGTCCGGCGGGGAACACCTCGCCTCGAACAAAAATTCACCAACTCACCGGGGGGGACCTCTGTGGCGTCACAATCGGGGTCTCGCCTGTTGCTTATCGGGGTTGCCCGGGTCGACGGAAGCCGGTGGCGACGACGTCGAGGTTAGTTGTAGCCCAGCGACAACCGGAGGCCCGCTTCACGCCTTTGGAGGGCACACGGACCTGCTCCGACTTCACGGTCACGGGAAGAGCCGGGGGAAAAAGGGAACTCCACGCACGTCTCCCCAACCGGCACTCCGGGGCGACACCCATCCCGTCGTAGAAGGAGGGATGGGTCCCCAAGCCTCTCGTTTTGGCTCGTCCCGCCCCGAGGAGGTTGAAGACTGGCAGATCCCGTGGGCTCAAGTCTTGTCCCCTTCGATTCGCCAAACAAATAGAGGACTCCGTCAAAACCAAAAAAAAACAGGGAAGGTCAAAAACAAGCAAGTTTAATAATTCTCAAAAAAACTCACCTTTGGCGGTGCTTCCAGGGTGACTTAGCCCCTGCTTACCCTCTGAAGTTGGTGGCGGACCGACGAGCTCTGCAGTTTGGTCGCTGTTTTTAGCCCGGAGGTCCTCGAGATCTTGCCAGTACCATCGAGGGCCCTCTTCGGGTTAGCCGCCACCTCCCCCAAGCGGTGACTGGCCGAGCCTTCTCCTCCGGACACCCAACGCGTCGCGGTCACGGGAGACGGTCAACATCCGCCGGATTTTCCGGACCCCCCCTCGAGGGAGGTACTCGCACCGCCACTTCAGGTGGGCCCCCAAGCTGCCGGAAAACGTTCCGCTGCTCGAGCCAGTTCCTCCCCAGCTGGGTGGACTCCTCCTCCGCCTTGCGCTGGGCCTCCCGGATACGTCCCCGCTGCCCCACCCTCGACAACCTCCTTGGGGGCGGCCCCCTGCCCTCAACTGCGCCCGGGAGGTTTCCTCCTGGGCCTTGGCCCCCTCCACGCGGCCGCCACCTTGACCTTCCCTGGGTGCCTGGCCTCCGCCTTCTCTAGCGAAGCACCGAGGACGGGGAGCTGGCGCCATTGCTCCGTGTCCCGCAGGATAACTGAGACTTGCGTGCGACCTCACCCCAACATCTACCAAGGAAAAAAAAGGGAAAACACAACAAACGAAACAAAATAACCAAGTAAACCGAAAGGGAAAGGACGAACTTACATTTATTCCATGTCTCCCATTCCCGGAGCTCGGCTTGGCTCGAGCTGGAAGAATCTCGCCCTGATCCTCGGTGGGGCACTCGAGCACCTCCTACCCCCAGAGATCGGGGGAAAACGGTCGACCCTCCTCCTCACCTCGTCCATGATGCCCCTTCCCACTCGAGGACCTCCGGGGACATCCCCCTCAGACAGGTTGGGGAAGTCGGTCGCCCCCCTCGACCGGGGGATCCCCTCCTCGAAGTTTCTTGGAGGGCCGCCATCGACGCCCCCGGGGCATCACTTGGGGTGGACGGGGCCCCCACTGCGGGAATAGCCTGGGCAGTAGAGGAAAAACCCTGTTACCCCCCAGCACGTGGGCTGCCACGGTCTGCAGCACATCTCCTTCCTCCACCACGACCGAGCCAGGGGCGGAGCACCTCAGCAGGCGGCTGCTCGACCTCGGACAGGCCGAGCAGCTCCCTCGGACATCGCACGTCCGCCGCGCGCTTCCTTGCAGGCCACAACGGTCCCCTCCGGGTCCTCCCAGGGGTCGTCACCACCCACCATCTCCCCCGTCGTCGCTTCTCCGCCGCGGCTTCGCCCGAGCTCCTCGGCCCGTCCTCCCTCCTCGACAGGCTCGGGAGCAGCGCGGAGGCCCCTTTGATAGGGTCTCCACCGACGGCGGCACCCCCGGCCAGCGACAATCCTCCCTCCCTTATCGGCCTTCTCCTCGCCTCGCCGGGGCTAAAACCCCCTCCCCACAACGCGAGGTTTTTCGGCCACCCGCTTCGGCGCCGGGCGCTCCAGTGTCCTTCGTCACCCCGGAAGTCAGGTCGACACCCCAACTCTACGACGCTTGGGGCCGACCCCCTCAACCACTCGCGTTTACGCCGGCTCCCGCCTTCCGAGCTTTGGCGCGCCCCCTCTCCGACGGGGCGGTGAGCACAGCCCTCGACCCGCCACCCGGGACCCCCGATGCGACAGGTCGACCCCGCCTCTTCCCCGCTTCGAGTTCGCTCTGAGCGGCCTTGCCTGCCCCGCCCCTATCACCTCCCGACCTTGGTCTCCCAAACCCCCACCTGGGGGCGAGGTCGAAGGGACGGGCGGCAGGACTGGCCCCCCACGGTCATCTTGGCCGCGGCCTCCGCCTTCACCTTTTGGCCGGGGGGGGTCGCTCCTCCCGAGCCTTCACCCTGAAAAAGGAACTCAACGCGACTAAGCACAAGTCATAACCAACAAAAATACTCGGGGTCGACAGGAAAGCAACTTACCCCACGAATCACGGGGGTCCGAACCATGGACCTCGAGCCACTTGGGGGCTTCTGCGAGGCAGGCGGGAGCCACTTCCCCCCAGCCCTGGCCGCGCAGGGTTAGGCTCTCCCGGAACCTACCTTGGCAGGGGCCAAGATGTCTTCATCGCCACCGTCCTGGTCTCCCCTGGGTCACGGGCTTGAGCCCGTGCCTCGACCAGTAGGTGCCGGGGGCGGCTCGACCGACCCCTCGAGGGGGACCGGGACGAACGGCTAGCGTCTGCCACACACTTCACCTTGAAAGCCACGGGCGCTCGCCCGGACTCAATTTCGACAGTTGGGGTCGCCCTCGCGTCGCCCCTCTCCCCTCCAGTACCCGGGGGCCGCCCCCCTGACGCAAAAAGGCACCGCTCGTTCTTCCTCAGCCCTCTTGCGGCTCGGCCCTCCTCCTCCGCTCCGGCCCTCTTCCGCATAAGGGTGTCCGTCAGGTCAAAAGCGAAGGGCCTAACCCATCCGTCACGTCATGCATCATCTTTAAATCCCCGCGCTGCTCGACCCCCCCGTCCTCATCCTCCTCCGGGGGGGACCCTCCTGGAAAGGTTTTTTGCCCCCTCTGCCGTCCCCGCGCGTTCGCGCTCCCCTTCTCTGGGGCCTTTTTGCCCTTATCCTTCTTGGCCTTGTCCTTGTCCTTCTTGTCCTGCTCGGCCTTAAGGCATCTCACCTAGGCCTGTGTCGCTCCTCCCTTTCACCCGGTTGAAGCGACTCCCGGAAGACGACGTTCCCCTAAGGGAACGCTAGCGGTTAGGACGTAGGAAAAGGGACAAACAAGACGAAAAAAAGGGCATTGACAGATTAAAGATTTGGGGGTCAAACCCCTGACGTGGCCCTGGTTTGGCATCATGGAGACACTGGAGACGTTGTCCACCTCAATGCGCCGCGAAGGAGGCACGTACTCGCAGACCACCCTCTCGGGGGGCAGCTCGTCCTCCACGAGGCAAACACCCCCGAAGGCCCCCCCGGGCGCATCTTGTCGAGCCCCGCGGCGAGCCATCAGCGGTAAAAAACTCCCGCTGTGGGAAAGCCGACGCACATCGCCTCCATAATCCCCTTCTTTAGACGGAGATCGCGCCCAGCAAGTGGTCGAGACGCTCCTCCCTTCTTCTGCTTGACGTCGTACCTCCAGTGGTCGGGGGCCCGATCGATCGTCCTCCCGATTAGGGGGGGAAAAGACCGTCGTCGTCCTCAGGTGAACCACCCGGATGCCATCCTAGTGGCTCGACACAAGCTTTCGCCGAGATCCAGCAGTCCCCCTCTTGAGGGAGATGCGCACACCCTGCCCTGACCATCTTGTGCTACCGCCCTGGCCGAGGGCGTGGAACAGGCCTCCTCAAACAGGTGGATCCATACTCCCAATTTGGGCTCCAAACCCCAGTACCCTTCCACACAGTGGTAAAGACCGCCCATACAGATGCCATTTGAGGGGAGGTTTGGACCCCACGCCGAAAGTGGTGGGATCCCGCGCGAAACGGTTGGGGGGGGGATCCCACCCCGCCCGGTGGAAAGCTTCGAACTGACCACAAAACCCCCCGGGGGTTGGGCTCAACATTCCCCCTCGCGCACTACCACTCAGCTGGCCACGAGATGATAGGCCGGAGAAGACCGCTCCCACCAAATCTCCCAAAGCGCGCTACGGCGCCGACGATGAAGCCAGGCGTCAGGCCGCGCAAGCTGTAGCTGGCCATGCGAGCAGGGAAGCGGAGGGGCTCGAATGCGGGGGTGGAAGGTATGTTCCTGATCTCTCCTCTCCACTCTCGCCACGCAGAGATCTGACTCGCTGGGCGACGAAGGCAATGGCAAGGGAAAGGAGTAAGGGAGGCAATGCAAGCGTGCGGAAGCCAAACCCCCGTCCCCGTATTTTAACCGGAAGCCCCAATGGCGGGTGCAACAAAAAACAGGTAAACTCCGCATTTAATGCCCCACCCTACCCGCCCCCTCACTTCCACAGGATAAGGCACGCCCGTGCATCATCGGCCCGCGCCACACCCCAACCCGCACCCTACCCTGCTACAACGTATCGAACGGCCATCTCCTAAAAAGGCGTGCCTATGGACACTGCAACATGGCGTTATCTTTCGGGGGTAAGCAACGACGTCGACCCCCGTCAAAATCTCGAGGGAGCAAAGGCTAGCCCTCGAACAGGGGTTTTGACAGCCGCCCTCGAGTACCTGAGGTCAGGAAGACCCAGGGTTATGGACTCTGGTCCCCCCCAAATCCGAGGGGGCGAAAAGGGGTGGCCCCATGAACATGGTTCGACAGCCGCCCTCGGTACTCAGTAGGGAGACCCAGGGGGCCGCGCGAGCCCTAGCTCGAAACGAACCTCAGGCCCCCCCGGGACATATCCAAGGATAACAAGGGGAAAACACAAGGATCCCTACACGGGAGGCATCGACCACCAACTCCCATCGACCGAGTTGGCACCTAGGTAATCCACGCGTCTTGCTTTAAAAGAACGCCCAGGGCTTCTATCGACCCCTATCGAACGAGGACGATTCCACTTGGATTTCTACCCGTTACGGATTTATCCGTTACCCCTCACAAGGACTTCGAGTCTCGTCCCCCTAACGAGGATACCAATCTCTTCCCCCCCACAATCCAAGCGCAAGGATCCGTGGGAAGGCACTAGGAGGTAGTGAAAGCCCAACCACACAGGCTCGAGGGCTAGACTACCACACAACCCCCTACGAAGAGGTCGAAAACACCGAAACCTGGCAACAGAGTTACCCCCTCGTAGGGCACTATGCTCCAGTTTAACGCTCGAGGGAGCGAAGGCTAGCCCTCGAAAGGGTTTTGACAACCGCCCTCGAGCACCCCCTTCCCAAGGAATAAAACGCTCGTGCCTGGGGAACATAAAACGACCGTCGATAGGGCGCTATACTCCAGGAATCCAACTCCCCCAATAGGACACACATCAAAGTTCCCAGAGGAGTTCTTAATCACTCCCCTGGGGCCTCGGACAACCCCGCGGGGTGCGTTGCGCACCCCACGGAGAATCAACCTTTTACTAACCCTGCAATTCTTCTTTTCCCAAAGAGGCCCCGGGACTACTTTGGGTACAAAGGAAAGGGGGACCCCAAACGTTTGATAACTAATGCTTAACATAGCAACCATTTTTAAGGCAGGATCCGATCAGCCGCCCAATAGCGAAAAGGCCTAAAAACAAAGGCTTACCCACCAACAACATGACCATCGTGGGCCGGCCCATTACTGGAAAAACCGGAGCAGGACACCCCCCGCTCGACCCAGCATTTGGATAGGGTCGACGAAGACCCCTCCGCCTCGACCTCAGCTGACGGATAGGGTCCGAACGAACGACCCCTCCGCCTGACCTCACTGACGGACAGGGTCGAACGAATGACCCCTCCGCCTCGACCTCAGCTGACGGACAGGGTCGAACGAATGACCCCCCCGCCTCGACCTCACCTATGGACAAGGGTCGAAAACGAACGACCCCCTCCCGCTTGACCTCACAACGGACGGGGGTCGAACGAAGACCCCCTCCGCCTCGACCTCAACGATGGTGGAGGCGAATGAATACCCCTCCCCTCGACCTCCACTGAGGACGGGCTCGAACGAATGCCCCCTCCGCCTCACCTCAACCCCTCAAATGAACGGCAGGGGGTCGTGAACGACCCCGTGCAGAGCTCGATCGGCTTACCTACTCCAGTATGGGGTAAAAAATCCAATGCCCTACCGCTCCCCCCAACGCCATGGCCCCCTGGCCACGGTCAAATCACAACCGTCCCCCAAAAGCCCCCGACTCCGTTAATCGACAACCACTGGGCCATGCCTCAAGTACGGAGGTCAAAGGACCCCCTCGAGTCTTAAATGGGACAAAGCCCCAAACCACGTTTCAGGGAATTAGGGTCCCCACAGGCCCTCGATACTCCCAAACCCGGGCGACTACCACCTCCAACCACTCCAGCATGTGACCCTCCACCCCGTCCCCCGTCCCGCTTCAACTAGGGAGCCCGTACCCTCTACAGGAGATCGGTCTAACCACGCCATACTTTCGCAATGTCCACTACTATCACCATGCCCAACACAGAAGGACGGGAAAGGGCCCCCCGCTACGCGATCGAGTCCCACCCGCAAGCAGGCCCGGACATCTCCCCATGCCTCTATATCAGGACCTCTGTACTCTCAGGTTCCCCTTGACTATAAAAGGGGCGCTGGATAGAAGAAAGGGCATCGCATTCATAGGGCATCACAGGCACATTCGTTTTGGGGTCACGATTCGGACATCAGAGATCTCTCAATGGACGAGACATCGGCTTTGACCCCAACCCAAGACCAAGTCGCACACACCGCACCCGATATCTTGATCGCCCACCTCAAGCAATCCAACCAACCCGACCACCTAGGGTAGCCCCTGCTAGTTCTAGGCCTCACTCATCCGACACCCCCGGTAAACCAGCTTTACCCCCCCCCCCGTACAACACTTCGGTGCAAAAATACAATCCATCCTCCCCCCCCCTAGACGTAGGGCCTTCTTTGCCCGAACCAGGATAAACTTGTTTCTTCTTGCATCAGTCTGGGAAGGGACACCAATATACAAATTTACTAGTTGGTGGTCTTACCCCCTGGGTCTAACACCGACATCGAAATTCAATTGTGGATTCAGAAAGCTATTCAGGAAGGGCTCTGAATTGTGGTAAATGAAAATTGATGCTAATCCTTTGCACAGAACACAATACTTCTCCGTGAACATGGTTGCTATGGAAAGCTCCAAAGATAAGGGAAGGTGAAAGTGTTACCTCAGACAAATAAGAAAACTGGTGCTGTTACCCTGATCACAAATTACAAATGAAGATTTCGGCAACAGGGTCGGTTTCCAAAATGGGGCCCAACCGAGAGAGGGAAGCTTCAAGCCCAGAGTCACGACACAAATTTTTTTGAACAAGTGCACGGGAGCAAAATGGAAACGGAAGTGAAGGTATTAAAAGAGGAACAAATTCATGGAGGAACATCAAGGTACAGGAAGAGAGGTACCAAGGGACAAAAGTAAATGAAGAGCAGAACAACTCATTGGGGAGCTCGTTCTTTAAACATTGTTGGAATGAATGATTGAAGCTGCCAAATAAAGATAATTGCCCAAATGCAGTGATCAATATTCAAGTACAGACATCCGGGCAACCACCGTCCGGTCCATGAAAGGCTTAGAGCACAATTTACGAGAACGATCAGCGTGTAAAATGGATAGCTCTGGAAATCGGTGAAGCAAGAGATTTTCCGATCAAGGGTGGACCCTTATGAAAAAGGACTGAGGAAGAAGAACACCATGAGTACATGTCAAAAGGACAATGGTGTCCCACCGGGCTGAGGAAAGCCAGAAAAGAAGGGTACAACACTTTTAAAACAAAGATTGGCACAGACAGTTGCCGAAAAGAAACAAGTGTGGGCGTCCTAAAGAAAAAGCCTGACAAGCAAACCCCGTCGGGGTGATGCGTGTAAGGCTTTTTTATTCCACAGAGTTCTTTGCTCCGGAAAACCAGGATATCCAAGAAGAAGTTACTCGATTTCGAGAAGTGAGTATCATGATCTGATGGCCCAACTTGTCCTAACTGAACGGGCAGTTTTCGATAAACCCCAAACACGACATTTGAAGCCCTTTATGTGAAGGGACTCAATGGCAAGCCTCTTACCAAGTTTTTGTTGATGGAGGACTGCCATCAATATTAGCCTTATACAACCTTTAGAACCCGGGGTACCAATGAGGAACTGCTAAAAACTGACATGGCGCTTAGGATTTTGCTAGCAATCCTTCTGACACCCGAGGATGTGCACGTTGAGTTGATGATTGGATCAAAAACCTTGATTACAACTTTTTTTGTCACGATGAAAGGGGGGCATACAGCTTCTTTTAGGGAGAGATTGGATCCATGCTAACTGCTGCATACCTTCAACCATCATTAGGTTCTATTCATGGATTGGAGATGAGTTGAGTGGTTCTTTGCTATGGTTTCTGGGTAAGTGTTGCGGCAACAGACCTATTTACTAGGAATATATGGCTTCAAGTTTCTTTGGAAAGATGGGAAAAAGGCCTTGGAGCTTCAACAAGGATTAACAACGGCCAAGCGCCCGACTCTCCAAAGCAATTTTTATTGGGGAACCCGATCGATGGCAACAATGAAAGTTGGGACGTGCTTTATGTCGGGCCCGATAAACTAGAAAAAAATAAATTTGGGATATTCAAGCCAAGCTGATTTATACAGTGCAAATTTAGACCCAGAGTAAGATTAAAATTTGATAACCTTCTGAAAGAGTTCAAGGATTGTTTTTGCTTGGGATTACACAGAGATGCCCAGACTGGTTTTGTTCTATTGTTGAGCATCGATTGCCGATCAACCCGGGGTACGCCTTACAAACAACCCCCGGAAAAATTCAAAAGGAGGTGCGGCCGATGTGAAAAAGGAAGTTAAAAAGATTAAAGAAAGCAAATTTCATCGCCATGTAGATATCAGAGTGATTTCGAGCATAGTTCCGGGTTTACAAAAAGAATGGAAAAAGAGGGCACATTGAATTTGGGGATCTCAATAAAGCTACGCCAAGGATGGTTTACCCAATCCGGTTGCCGATTTTTTGTATGCAGCAGCATTATGAATTTAAATCAACTTATGGATGGTAATGCTGGCTATAAACAATCTTTATGGAAATAGAGGAATTTCAAAAACAGCTTTCAGATGTCCTGGTCATATTGGATTATTTGAGTGGGGTCGTCATGCTTTTGGTTTAAAGATCTGGTGCAACTTACAGAGAGTCAGAACTATATTTTTCACGATTACGGCAAAATCGTGGGATCTATATTGATGACGGGGGGTTAATCTAAAAATCACGTGGACCTTACCATTTAAAGAAACTTTAGGTGCACTGGAAGCATGGTTTGAAGATGAACCTGAACAAGTGTGCCTTGGGTCTCGGCTGGTGATTTTTTAGGATTTCTATCCAAAAGGAGGATCGAAGTCGTAAGAAAAACATGGAAGCAATAGAAAAGGTTGTGCCTCCAACTAATCTCATAGAGTTGCACTTGCTGGCAAATAATTTTTGTAAGGAATTCATATCTAATTTATCAGAAAAAGTTTTGCCTTTCTCTCCTTTGTTGAAGCTTAAAAAGATCAAGAATTTGTATGGGTGCATAAACAAAAATTTTGATGAGATCAAGAATACATGAAGGCGCCACCTTTTTGGTACCTCCCAGCTTGACAACTTTAATTGTTTCGTTGGGCCGACACCTGACAATAGGGTCGGCCCTCCCTGCAAGAGTATGAAGAAAGAAAGATGATAGCTTCCTTAGCCGAAAGCGTTAGATCCCGAGACAAGGTTTCGGGTAGGAGAAACTTTGCCTGTGCTGTATTAGTCATGTACCAACTTCGCCTACTTGTTAATCCGAATGCATGTAGTTTCTGAATTTATGAATAAAAAAATATTTATCAATGCCAATTTTAAATGGAAGAATTGGCAAAAGGATTTTGTTTTATCAGAATTTGAGTTAAATTACGAACGGCAAAACATAAAGGGCAAATTATTGCTGATTTTGTTACCCAACACCGTGATCCTTTCTAACATGATAGATATTGCACCTTGAATTTGTTTTTTGATGGTTCATCTTGTAGCAAAGGTGGTGGTGCTGGTATTCTCTTGATTTCTCTACGAGGGGATTTTTAATATGCATCCCTATTGAATTTCGTGTTACTAACAATCAAGCAGAATAAGCACTACTTAGAGGACTTCGGCTTCTTGCTGAAATAAAGGCCACGCTGTTTAACTTCGGGGGTTCTAGTTGGTAATTAACCAACTGATCGCCAATATGAATGCAAGAATGAGTATTAAGGAATATTATGAAAATGCCGAGGCTTTTGGAGAATTTCCGGGTGGCAACCTTGCATCATATCCCTAGGGGCAAATAAGAAGCAAATAAACTGGCTCAAAACACCTTGGGATCCGGAGGATCAAGAGATTACACTTTGGATGAAATCGGGTAATTGAGACCGGGAGAAATAATAAACCCTTACTTGAAAACCTCCAAAGGTTTTCCCAAAGCTCAAACAAAGCCCTCAAGTTTGTCTCCTTATGATCAATTGTAGTATAAGTCTATAGATGGGTCTCCTCAAGTGTTTTGATAAAGAGAGGCCAGAGAGCTAATGTATGAATGCTGAAGGGGTGGGGGTGCACACAATCGCTTACCGAAGAAGTGGATAATTAAAGGACGGTTATTTTTGGCCACCATCTTGAAGATTGCTTTGAATTTACAAGAGGTGTCAAAAATTGTTTAGAGATTTAACAACATTCAAAGAGCTCTAGCATCGGCTTTGAACCCAATTATCAAGCCTTGGCCATTTAAGGATGGCCATGGATTTAATTGGTCAGATTAATCCTTCTTCTAGCAAAGGACATAAGTTTTTTGCTGTTAGTACAAATTATTTACAAAATGGTTTAAGCTATCCCTTTAGAAAAGGTTACATCAGAGAACATGGGCAATTTTGTTAAGGAGCTATAATTCACAGGTTTGGGATTCCTCAGACTATAAAACAGACAAGGGATCATTCACTTCGTCTAAATTTATGATTTTTAGAGAGATGGGAATTAAATTATACAACTTCTCTTTATTTCGCACAAGCTAATGGCCAAGCGAAGCATCAAATAAGATCATATTAAAATTATTCAGAAAAATTGAGAAAAACCGAAGAAGTGGCATTCGGTTCTTAAGAGGCTTTATGGCTTATCGAATGGCTCTCATGGGTCCTCGGCGTCTCCCTACGATTGGTTTATTTTGGGACATGTTGGGTTTTACCATGGAGGCTGCAATCAGGTTCAAAGGGGGGTTACATTGCAAAATTATTTGAGGAAAGAAGATAAAGGACTATGATAATAAATTGGAAATTTACATTTTGGTTCGTCTCAAACATAGAAAGTATTGAAAAAATAAATTGCAATTTTCCAAATATTATAACAGAAAGGTCAGAGAAAACAATTTGCAAGGGAGATTGGTTTGGAAACTGTATTTCCGATTGGAAAACAAAAGATAAAGCCTCGGCAAGTGGTTTTCCCAAAATTTGGGGAAAGGGACCTTTTCAGATAGTAAAAGTGTGCCCTAGAAATTTGTGTATATTTTGAAAATTTTCGGGAAAATTTACTAAGCATTAATGGAAGATTTCTAAAAAGTTTTATCCCAGTGTTGAGTTGGTGCATAAGTAAATTTAAGGATTTGTGCACGAAATAGCCGTTTGTAGAGCACCCCTTTTTAGCCGAAAATACTCTAAAATTTTTAGAGAATAGCTACACGGTATGTGTCGCCTTTAGAGCAAAAAATTTAAACACAGTCAAAGCGAGTCATACAATTCAGGCAACATTCCTCAATTTATCAAAAAGATTCATGAAGGAAACACAGGGGAAATCATAGAAATATTTTTATAAACAAGGGTTTTTAAATATTCCAATACAAACACTCATCAAAAAAGTCGACATTGGGCTTGGGCGGGGGCATTCAGATCCTCAAGCTCTCCAGAAAACGTCAATATCCCAACACTTTCACAGGCCTGCCACCACGGAGCCACGGCTGACGGAAAGTCTTCTTTTCTCGGGTGGACATTGCCGCCAACCCCAGGGCTACGCCGTGGGCACACCTTGAAGACGTCGATCTAATGAACACCCCGCTCATCAAGGCGTCCCTTTGGGTAGGTTCTTTCCCAGGCGTTCACCTTGCAGCGACTTGTTTCGCCGCAATCTCAGCGTTCACCCTCTGCAAAAGCGCTGAAAGATGGAAACCAATCGATGAATAGATGAATCAAAGAAGGGGAAAAATGAAATGGATTTGTTTGCCGACCGGTGATGGCGTCGCAGAATTTCTTCCACGTTCTCCCACTCGATTGGTCGATGCCGTAATTGCTGGAAATCTCCCCAAAACCCCTCGAGCACATCCCTTTCGCCCCTAAAGGACCCGCCTCCCCCCTGGGTGTAGGGAGCGTCCATGGCACCGACTCCAAATCCCAAGGGTTGAGTGGTAGGAGCTTGAATCAGAGGAGCCGGACATGGAGACCCCTCCCGGGTGCTGTCGCCGAAGGAAAGGGATGTTGTGGCTGGAAGAATGACCCTTTTTCCTGACAAGTAAGAACAAAGAACAGGGGCAGAAAATAGCAATGACGAATACAAGGGGGCAAGGAGCCGATTCTCACCCGCGTTGCCGGTTACGCCATGCCGGCTTCCTTCGACTTCTCCTTCATCGGGCGCTTGCCGCGATTTTCGCCTCCTGCCATTGCTACTGTGCGGGTTAGGGTTCCTTCTGGATTTGGGTTTTTACAAGAGAAAAGAGGAAGCGGGGTGACAATGCTGCTGGAGCGCCCTTTAAAGAAAGCCAAAAAGGAAGGGTTTATTTATAGCCGGCGTTCAGAGTAGTGATGAGAAACCAAAAAGACAAGTTAGGGTTTCCCTTTTCAGATGGGCCGTTGGTGGACGGGCCGGCCGGATAAACGAGGGTCGCCGGCTAATTCCTAATCGGCAAATGGGAACAGTTAGCTATATCTTTGATCGGGGAGCTAAAAAAGTAATTCGGCTTTTTTTCTAAATCAGGAGGGTAAAAGCAATTACATTTCATCAAACAGAGAAAATAAGATAAGAAATTGATTTTCGAAAACAAATACATCATAGTTAAAATGTTACAAAGCCATTGTTTGGGTAACTCAGAAGCTGATTGATAGCATCCAAAACTCACTTTGATTCGCAACATATTCAACCCTTCTGGCCTTCATCCTCGGGGCTCTAAATATTGGACAATCTTGTCTTGAGCTGTTGGTCTTCTTTGAGGCGATGATATCTTTGATGAAAGTTGCCTTTATGGAGTTGGCAAATCTCTATCTTGGCTGGTGAGACTGAATTCTGGCATTCAGTTTGGTTTTAAATTTGGGCCCCAAGCTTTGGACTTTTCATCTTCCATAACAAATTCAATTCAGCTCAAAGAGTAGTGAATTTTTAGTAGCTTGAATTTGGGAAAAAGCAAAAATTTGGCTTCTTGTTTCTTCAAGACCTTTATTTCGGCCAAAAACAGCCTGGGACAATGTTTTTTTTAGCCTTTTTACATGGCAAAATGAAATCAAGATGGGTTTAGTTCTAAAGAAGCCCTTTAACCAAGGGGGACTTGGTTTATAAGCTCGAGAAGATCTTTTTTCTATCTGAATCTTAACTAGGAGTTGATTCCTTGTTCACAGATTGGCTAATCTTTTTAGTCGGCTTGATTCTCCACTGACAGGGGTTGCTGAGAATAGCCTCTTCACCTTTCTCGAAATAATCTTCACAGTAAAAAGTAGCTTGGGGGTCGGCTTGGTGATTTTCTTGAGAAAGGAGAAGTGTTAGCCGACCCAATAAGTACTGAAAGAATGGGGTTTGAGGTAAATACTACCTGCTGTTTTTGGTTGGTCATCGAGAAATAAGTGTATCTTTCCTGATTGGGGCTTGCTGAATGTTCAGAGAAGGTGAACCATACTGGCCAGAGGAAAATCTTTTGCTAAGTCTTTTTTGATTTTATCTATTTTCCAATGATGCAAATGATGAAATATGAGAGCAGGAAGTAGATATTATACAAAGAAAGGAAATGATTAGCCAAATGATGTTACCAATGTGTTCGATAGCTTCCTGAGCATCTGTACTTTCAGCTTCATGAGTTCCTGCCTCTCAGTGTCTTGGGCTTCTACGTTTTCGGCAGGAGCTTGAGGAGGAATGTCCATGGTCATTGGGCGTTACTTGTTCCTGGGATCTCGACATGCGGCTACAGTATAAGTATTTGATTAAGGGTGATCAGAGTTTGTTGCCAGGTGAGATTATATTGCGTGAATAAACATTCATAACCTTGGGAGACCACTTGACTATCTTGGATCTTACCCTTCTGAAGACATGGACATTCTCGAGTGCTTTCCCTCTTGCCTTCCCTCCTGAGGCTGCAGTGGCTAAGATGCAGGGTCTTCATGAAGCTTGCCAGATTGGGGCAGTAAAACCCAAAGCAGGTTAGGCCCAACTATGAAATATTGGACCACATGGTTATAGAGTGGGCTCAAAATCCTGAAATGACTAAATTAAGGTAAGAAGTGGATTCAAAGCAGAAGGTCGTAAATACAATAAGGTTACCCTCACTATCAAAGCAAATTGGGGGTTGCAAATCTTGGCATAGAGAGTGTACTAGTGTATTGAAGATTGTATTGTGCCATTCTTGCCACTAGGAAAGCAAAGGATGGGTGAGCAGCATCCACTATCCCAAATGGAGAAGTTCATATGTTGGCAGGTCCATCCAAGCTCAAAAACATTCTTAGCTTCTATTTCACTTGTGAATCAGCTCCTGTACTTTATGGTTGTGGAGAAGAAGGTCTTGGGGGCAACTATCCACATTCTAGTTGTTTGGATGCCATATTTGGATAGTAGAATTCATAGGAAGATTGTACTAACCTCCCAGATGAAATTCGGCTGGCAAAATGCAAGGTTTGATAAAAGAGTTGAAAATCTCTATAGCTACCTTTGTCAGAACAGCCAGACTCAAAGCTGAATTTGCAAGGCAGAGGTCAGTTTGTCATTTTCTCTATAAGGAAGTCAAAGCACATTGCTAAAACCTTTGAAGAATAGCTTGAAAAGATTACCAATATCCATGTCAATGCTGATAGAAGAAGCTGCTTCTCCATAAGTCGGCAGTATCTTGACTTTTGCTCACTACCTTCAACATAGTTAACTGAAGGGAAACTCAAATTTTGGAGGACACATCATTATCTGGTGCATATAGAGCTACAACCACATCTAGATGAATCACCAAGGACCACTCACACAAGAAATCTCCTTACCATGGTGCATCTAGCAGTGACCTGATGCATCATATGATAGACAATCCTAGAAGGTATTTGCCCAAAGGGATTTAATGTGCCTGCAACTAGATCATCAACCATCATCATGTATTTAAGGTTGGTTCATTCGATTTTCCACAGAAAATGAACCTGCATAGCCACATGTTCATGAAGGCCCTGCATTCCTTGTCAGAAATGGCACCAGACGCTTCCATATAAGTCTGAATGTATCCAACCCATCCACCCCAATTTGACAGCCTTCTGGTTGCTTTTGCTTTTATACTTTAAGGGTTATACTGGTTATGATACATTCAGGCCAGTCATCATGAAGACATCAGCCAAGGTAGGGTCATCATACCAGGCCGAAGACAAAGGTGTTGACGGCATCAGACCAGAAATGAGCAGCTGCTATCAGGAGGGGTTCATTTCTAGGCATCTCTGACAGGATAATTCCAGCAATGGTTTGATGTCCTGAACATCCCAATGGCTACTACTTTTTTCCAGCATCCTTTTGTACCAGTTCCACCATCCAGCAATTGGGGAAACGGCCAAGTCTTGAAAGTGTCTGGCCATTGTTTGGCGGGTGACTCTAGACTTGAAAGGGATTCTTGAAGTTTCCTTCTCAATGATCTTGGTTGGGTCGGGATTTCCCATTGACCGAGGAGGTAGGAATCGGGGTGTGCAGCATAAGGGATCAGAATATGGTTCTTGTATTCCTTCAAAGAAATAATGGAATCGGGAAAAACGAATGAATGAGGGAAATAGTAAAGAGATCAATTGAGAATTGCCGAATGCGTGGAGGAGAATGAAGCTTACCTCTGGGATTTCATCCTGGGTCGCCATTTGGAGAGTTGAAGTAGATCCAATAACCAGTTAGGGCTTGGATTTTCTGGGCGGCGGCTGCGATGTTCAACAGTGTGACCTAGAGGAAAAGGGGGAGCTTGTAGTCAATTTCAGGATAAAATGACTTTTATCCCAAAATTGAGGGGGGGCTAGTGTAGAACTCAGAGCATTCGGCAAGCGTCTATGGGTCGGCCAGTTCCAAAGAAGTCGGCAAATGTCCGTGCGGTCGGCTAATCGCCAAAGATTCGGCTAAATGATCATGCGGTCGGTTATTCAAGGAAGAGCGGTTTTCCGTTGAAGAAGCGACAAAAACGGCAAGAAAAGGGCTATCGGGCAACGAAGACCGCGGCAATTAAGGCAATGAAGACTCCAGAGGAAATTAAAATCAAAGATATCATGTTTTTCCTTTAATATTTTCTAACCGTGTCCTTTTAGGACTCATGTCACGACCAGGGTATAAATATAAACCCTTGGCCATTGTAAAAACTATTCACAACCAATACAATACAACCGGCCCTGTGTCAATTTCGAGTCCTTTGTCGTGTCGTCGAGTTCTTCGAGAGGAACCATCGATCCGTCGACCTCCGTATGTCCCGACAACCTTGTTATCATGTCTAGTATCATGCGGTGGATTTTGATGTTGAGAAGTAGTCTTGTTTGTTTTCAATGATCGTGCGGTGGGTCCTTGCTTGACAATCAAGAAGTCTTCGCTTGTGTTTTGTGTATAGTAGATACCGGCGACAGTGCTTGCTCGATATGCCTAGCAAAAGCAAGATATTACCGGCTCTATTAGATTGGCAAGATCTAATAGATTCATTAAGATATTACGTGTTGCATGTTTATATATATTTTATATATTGTAACACTCTTTTTCCCAATCTAGATTGATATGGTTCGGCTTCATCTTTTCTCATAGATTTATCTATGCTTTTGTAGTTGCTTATATCCATAAATAATCCTATATTTCATAATAGCCGAATTGTTTCATCTAGATTGTTACGTGTTGCAGGTTCATGCATGTTAACTACTTTGAGCTCTTATAAAGTTAGGTGTCGTGCGGTGGATACAAGCTTTAGATTAGTTTGATCGTGTTTTGCTTATGGTTCCTTCATCATGGACTCCAATTCGTTTGGATAGCCAGTTGGTTATGCTTTAATTCATAGTTAATGATGATTCGTTCACATGTATCTTCCCACCACACACATTCGCCAATCAATGTTTTTACGTACTCCATATTTGCCTCAGCCGACTCATATAAAACTTGTTGGCAGACACTTCTATAGCTGTATGTCGTCGTAAGTGGCTTCAGGGCCGTATATATGGAACTGTCTGGTCTCACCCGACATTTCCAGTTTTATATCTAATGATTTCAACCCTTGTTAGTTTCAGGTCAAACTGACTGGCACGTTTTTGGATTTCGAAACACCCGGGCACCCGATTGAAGCTACGCTTTCCGGCTTGCTGTGTGTTAGGCACAGTGCGTCACATTTTTGTGTCAACACAACCAATCGCCAAAATTTTCATGTCTTCACGCATAATTCAAGCTTCTTTTCTTCCCTGAAAACTGTGATCATAGAACTTCTTGTGTACCTCGACATAGGGCTCCACCACGGAGGAGTTCTGAAGAACTGTGTAGTGTGCTTTGTTGAAATAATCATCCCCGTACCGATATATGTTTTCTTCCCTAGTGTTCCTTTCCCACTAAGTCTCCCCTCGTGTCTTGAATCAGGAACACCAATCACGTCAAGGTCGGGAATATAGTTAACACAAAACTCAATGAACCTCCTCGTCTCGTAGCCCTTGCGATGTTTCCTTCTGGGCGAGCACTTTGGTAACATTTTTTTTTCAGGACTCCCATGAACCTTTCAAAGGGGAACATTTGTGTAGGAACACAGGACCGAGAATACTAATCTCCTTGATCAGGTGAACTAGGAGGTGTTCCATGATATTAAAGAAAGATGGAGGGAAAACCAACTCAAAGCTGACAAGGTACTCAACCACATCATTCTATAGAGTAGCTAGTTCCATTGGATCGATTGCCTTTTGAGAAATTGCATTGAGGAATGCACATAGTTTCACAGTGGCCGGCTAGACGTATATGTGGAGTAGAATTCCTCTTAACGCAACCGAAGCAATTGCTCATAAGCACGTGACAACATGACACTTTAAGTTTAGGAATTTCTTCTTTGACACATTTATTATATTCTTTATATTGGAGGAAAATCTAGATGGACCTTGATGTTGTTCAGACATTCAAACATGTTTTCCTTCTCTTCTTTGCTAAGAGTGTAGCTAGCAGGCTTTAAATAATGGGATCCATCTTCTGTCTCTTTGGATGCAGGTTGTCTCGTTCTTTCATGTCTTGCAAGTCCTATCGTGCTTCAAGGTATCTTGGCTTTTCCCTACACACCCATGAATCCTAGCAGGTTCACACAAAGATTCTTTGTCAAGTGCATCACTCGATCGCGTGGCGGACCTCTAGGACATGCCAATAGGGTAGCTCCCAAAATATGGACTTCTTCTTCCACATGGTGCGCGTCCATCAGCACTTTTGGAATTGGTAGGGTCCCTTTCTCCCTTTCCAAAGACTACGTGCACATCCTTGACCATATCAAGTACATCCTCTCCAGTTCGGTTGTGAGGCTTGGTTCGTTTCAGTTCTTTACAATGCTTGCCTTTCTTTCTGGCTTGGTGATTCTTAGGAAGAAAACGACGATGGCCAAGGTACACAACCTTTCAACATTTTTTTTAGATATACACATCAAGGTCATCAAAACAGTGTGTGCATGCATTATATCCCTTGTTTGTCTGTCCGAAAGATTACTTAGGGCAGGCCAATCATTGATTGTTACTACATCAATGCTCGAAGGTCGAAGTTTTCCTATTTGTACTCATCCCACACATGTAACAAACCCGGTTTGCTCCATAAAAGCAGGAGTTCCTCAACTAAGGCCTTAGGGAAAACATCGATGTCGTTACCAGGTTGCTTCGGGCCTTGGATCAACACCGACATCATAATGAACTTCTGCTTCATGCATAACCATGGAGGAAGGTTGTAGATACATAGAGTAATAGGCCAAGTGCTATGACTACTGCTCGCTCCCCAAAAGGATTCATACCATCCGCTCAAACCGAACCTTAAGTTTCTTGCGTCTTCTGCAAACTCCGGGAATTCTCTGTCAATTGCTCTCCACTGGGACCCATCAGTAGGGTGTCTCAACATGTTGTCTGCCTTACGATCTTCCTTTTTGCCATCGCAACAACTTTGCATGGTCCTTGTTTCTGAGCAAAACGTTTCAGACGTGGTATTATAGGAGGATACCACATAACTTTGGCAGGGATTTTCTTCCTAGGATGCTCTTCGCCCTCAACATCGCCAGGGTCATCTCGCCGATCTTATACCGCGACGCTTTACATACGGGGCATTCACCCAAATTCTTGTACTCCTTGCCAGGTACAGGATGCTCATTAGGACATGCATGTATATTCAGGATTTCTAATCCCAGAGGGCACACGACCTGTTTTGCTTCGTACGTAGTGGCAGGCAATTCGTTAGGGTTCGGAAGCATCTTTTTTTTTGGATCTTGAGTAATTGCCCAAATGCCTTGTCGGATATGCCATTTTTTGCCTTCCATTGTAGCAACTCTAGTGTTGTACCCAACTTATTTTGCCAATCTTTGGCGCTCGAGTATAGTAGTTTCTTGTGATCCTCTAGCATGCGGTCAAACTTAGCTTTCTCTTTTTCACTTTCACAATCTCTTTGTGCATCACGAATGACTTCACCAAGACCATCATCTTCAGAGAGTGTGTCCTCACCCCTATCTCTTCTTCTGCTTCCACCATTGCAGTATCATTGAAGTCACCATATTGAGCAATAATGTCCGTCAGGTCCAATTGCTCTTCTTCGTCTTCTTCCATCATAATTCCGGTTTCTCCATGCTTGGTCCAACAAATATAGTTTGACCTGAAACCCGACTTCACAACAAGTGTGAGTGAAGAGTCCTTGATCTAGAATAATTCCTTCAAATTCTTGCACAAGGTGCATGGACAACACATAAAATTACCATCCCGCTTGTTTGCCTCAGCCGCTCTAAGAAATCATGCACGCCATCAATGAACTCTTTGGAGCGGCGATCTACATTGTACATCCAATCGCGTGTCATCGTCTGCATTATATGACCCAAAACATAATTAAATTTCTCATTTTGGTCTGCATTAAAATAACATGAGATGGAACACCATCATGTGTCATTTCCGAGTCACACAAAGACTAATGTATGCTCTATGAAAGCCTCGACATAACGTATGCTAAGACTGCTAGCACTATACACAGAAAACCTAAAATGCACTTAAGTAGCATAATGACTCCCGACCAATCCCAACTAAAGGAGACAGATCATTATTCGTCTGTTCAACATCAACGAGCTCCTTGAGCTGGCTTGCTGCCTCATCAGCCTTCGTATCCTCCGACACATGTTTAACATAATCTTCCTCCCAGTACCAGCCGCGGCATCCAGTGCCATCCCACTAAAAATAGAAAATAAAAATCAACATTTTAATCAAAATCATCAGGAAATATAGGTACAAAATTAACCATAACCATCAAATGAGACAAAATATATAACTCACATTGCGATCTGGACACTTATAGAAGACCCGACCGTTGTTGGGACCTGCCTTCACCACTCGATACTCTTTCACAGTCTTTTGCATACACTTGCCACAGGTAATGAGAGGGAGGTCTGGCCTTAGTCGCTTTGGAACCCGATCAAAGGCCGAGTACCCCGAAGCAGTTGTCATCTACTCTCTATACTATTTTTTCAAACTAGATATTATAAATTTCTCATATTCTAAACAAAGAAAATAAAACAACTAAAATTTACATTTCTCAAAAATCATCAAATGTGTCATGTATACAACTAAAGTATTCTAGGTAGCTAACTTCTTCATCTAAATATATAATTATTTTTGAGCTCAAGTGGCATATATATAAATCAAGAACAATCCACCATAAATTCATCATTTAATAATATCCTAAAAATCTATATTTCTCAACTAAGCTAAACTAATCTTGAAATGTGGAACATATAATACCCTAGAAATGAAAGGTGTATACTTAGAATACTAGTTTTAGTTGCCTTGTTCAAAATATTCAAACAATGTCAAGTGAATGAAGCTTAAAATGGCAAAAAAGAGGAATCATAAAAAAAAATCACATATAGACCAGCTCTATGGAGGTGTAGAAGTGAGAGGTTGAAGATAGTAACCTTTCAACAAGTCGATGGAGGTGTAGAAGTGATCAAATGAAGCAATGGCCGAAGAGGAGATGAAGAACACACCCCAAAAACAAGCAAGAACAGAGAGAAAGAAATGAGCTCTCAGGCTCGGGCAGGGAGGAAGAGAGTTTCAAATAGGGGGTGGGGACCTTTAGTCCCGGTCCATAAACCAGCCGTGACTAAAGCCTAGAAATAGCCTCAGTTTGTGCCTTAAACCGGGGCTAAAGGGGACCTTTAGTCCCGGTTGGTAACACCAACCGGGACTAAAAGTCCCCCCTGACAATGTCTGACCACCGAGCCGTTGGGAGGGCACTTTTAGTCCCGGTTGGTGTTACCAACCGGGACTAAAGGTACCTTTAGCCCCAGGCGCAATTTCCACCGGGCTAAAGCCGATTTTGGAAAACAGTCAAAAGTGTGTTCTGTAGTAGTGGTCACTAGTAGCGTGACTTTCTACTGCATATGGCCGCCGTAGGGGATAAAACTCATGACTGCTAGTAGTTCCTTGCTCCAACCACATGTACATATTCAGTTTATGCTGGTGGTTGTTTTAACTCCTAAGTGCAAGCAATGCCAATATAAATCAAGGATTAATAATATAGATATGTTTACACTGGCAGTTCATAGACACATAACCACACTTTTTGTTTCTAGGTGGCACTGCACTTTATAAACCGCCAGTGAAACAAAAACAGGAAGGAACAAATGTGATTTCTATACTCGTGTATCCAAGGTCGTTTGAAAATTTAAAAGGTTTTAGTTTTGAATATCTAAAAATATACACAAATGTTTGGCGAATGCTGATGGGGATGGGAGGAGTTTGAACTTCATCGATGAATTCATTAAGGTTAATGATTTTTTGGAGTCTAAGATTCTTACACTACTCTAGAACATCAAAACAGTGCCGTTCAAAACCCCCCTTCAGTGGCGCTTTTTGAATCGGCACAACCATTTTGGCAGTGATGAGCTCATCACATCACTGCCGGTTATGCCAAAACCGGTAGTGATGACTCAAGCATCACTGCTGGTTCGTGTTACAAACCGGCAGTGATGTTTGAGCCATCACTGCCGGTTCATTTAACCAACCGGCATTGTATGCTTTATATCACTGCCGGTTCTAATTGATCTGGCAGTGATTTAATTTTTACAATTTGTATTTTATTACAGAAACCATCAACATTATATTACATAAACCATCAACATTTACATTACAGAAACCATCAACATTTATATTACAGAAACCATCAACATTTATATTACAGAAATTCATAGAATTGTCAATCTTATTATACAATACAATAGTTCAACGATTTAGTACTAACCAATTCGGAGAAGTGTAAGTCACCTATCTTGTAACCAAAAAACCTCTTCGATGAACAACAACATATTAAATAGTGCACTCTCAGTTGCTTCACACTTACGAGCACACGGTTGTACTAACAACGGTTAACGGTGGTCGAGTATTGGTGGGTCTCCCTTCTTAGTCGCAACCAACTTTGCTTGAAACCCTGCAGTAGTTAGTGTTGGCTCTTCATCAGCATATATATTGCCAGTCATAACCCAATGCATCCATTACTTCGTTCAGAATGGTTTCAAAAACAACCCTGCGTAGGTCATGTCATACTCCTCTACCTGTAAGTATAGGGTTAATTATGAAGCAATATTGACAACATATAGCAAAAAATCTAGGCATAAGCTATGAGTCTTAAACTTACCATCGGCGAGTTATGAGCCATTCGTGCACGAAAACCCCAAAGATCTGTCACACCCGGTTTTAAGAACAAAACCAGATATACCCTATATGTGAGCCCAGGAAGTCAAATCTCACATATAGTCACAGAACAATGTAATATCAAAAGACAACACTTAAATACATAACATATAAGGTCAAAGGAATAACCTTAAGAGAGCAAACAACGGAAGGACCCCTCCGATCTCCAGGTGAAGACTCCACTCCACAGGGACCAACTGACTGGTTGATCACAAGCCTAACTGCTCGAAACACTTGCAATCTGGTACCCATCCCGGGGTTTTTTATCCAAATATGAAAAGAATAAAAAGCGTAAGTACTTTCGTACTCAACAAGTATACATGGGTTCATGAGGCTCAAAAAGGTATGACACTGGTTTAACTGCATAAGCTTTTATGTTGTCACAATTTTAGCATTAAAGTAGCATCAATGTTATCAAAAGCCCAATAACCATTTGACCAAGTAAAACAGGTTGTAATTCTTATATGAACAAGTAATAATAATAAATCACACATAACAACTGATGAGCCATGACAAAAGGGACATCACACAGCAAGGAGCCCAAGCCACTCTTAACCGTGAGCACGGCTATCATGATAGTTTTTAAATCTGCGTAGAGGTGTAATCTTTACCCATAAGTCGTGAATTGCCCTTTCGCCCGAGGTAGCTAGTCTCTTACCCACTTCCAAGGTAGGCCGACAGGGTTCACTACGAGACCTTTAACAGGTTCCACTAATAGGTAACAACCCGCTACAAGTTCTCTTAACAAGATCGTAAGAAACTCCCCTCCCAGAAGGCACCGCAGCGCCTTCTGGCAGACCAACCCCCACTTTCTCGGAGCCCTTCTTGCGCCCCTCTCAGGTAGTTGTCACAAACTAGCAAAAGCCTAATACTGAGTCAAGCCAGAACCCATTAGCTTATGGTAGTATTGTTTTTCTCGGGGTAATCTCTTACAGAAATATCCCTATGAGTGAGAACATAGGTGTGAGTTCCTGATGTTCCACCTATAGTCCACGTTGCTAAAAAGTCATCTTTTATTGTCATTTCATATATCATTAATCAAGTTTACATGATCATAGTTATTCTCAAAGAGCACTAGCTTGATCTACCCAAATGCATAAATTCCCAGGGTGACAAGGTATAAGGTACAAAACTAGGATAACCTTATAGGGTAACAAGGAAACACATGCATATGATTAATGAGTGATTATCATGACTAGGACAACAAGGATAATCCCATGTAATACTTGCCTTAAAAAGCTTAGATCCTTTGTTCAACTGCTTCTCAGCTTCAGACGACTTCTTCTTGATCACCAACGCAAAACTCACCGATTGGACAATTATTAACAAATCACCGTACAAGCATCTGATCATAACAAAGCATACAAACATGGATAAATTAGAACAATACACCAATCAATGAAAAGGATTTAAAAAGAGATCTACGCAACTCTACGATCACACAGTCACGAAGAACACACTAAACGGAGCTACGATGATCGAGATACAACTAACGGAAGATTTGCTTTTATAAAAGAGAACTATGAGCTTTGTTAGTTTTAACTATTTCAAAAGGTGTATAGGGTATTTCAGAGAAACACCCAAGTTAGATTAATTCAAAGTTATATTTGGATTTGGAAATAAAAGTAGATCTAAAAAATTTTTTATGTATAAAGCAAGTTACATAGTGGTTAATCAAATTAGTTTGAACCCATGAAAATACAGAGCTATTAACATGTATTAAAGATCACTAAAGAAAAGGTTAAAGCCGATACGAAACCAACGCAACTTGAACGGAATGAAACGGATTTAAAACGGAGGAGATATGATTTAAACAAGTTTTTCTATACAAGATTAATTCATTAAAAAAGGATTAATCAAAACTTTATTTTCAAAAGACTTTAACATAGACGAAAACTGTACCATTAGATAGATCATGAAATTACGGAGCTAACGCAACTTGTTTGGGTCAAAACGGAGTTAAAAACGGAGAAATTATAAGCAAAAGAAATTCAATGGCAGTTCTGTAAATAGAGAGAAAGCGTATTTAGAACTGAACCGAGAGCTTTTACGTTTTCCAGAAAGAAAAGCGTATTTTAACTGAAACAGACACTGTTTATGTTTTGGAAAAGGGAAAGGTAAACCAAGAATGCGCCTAGGACTGCGGTGCGGGGTCGGCTGCTTGCCACGTGTCAGCACGGGACAGGGCAGGTGCATGGGAGCAGTGTGGACCGGATGCTGGGACGCAGTCCACGGGTCCACCATGGACCGGAGGGCGTACCCCTTCGCTGGATCTAATCCTAGCCGCACCGGATCTGATCGAACTGGGGAGATCAAAAGGGGAGGTTCCCCTCGCTGCGGCACAGAGTGCCTGTGGCGGCGACATGGACTCCGGTGACCGGAGCTCACTGGCGAACACCGGTACAGAGCTCCCGACTGCCTCGGCTTCAACCAAGCACACAGGGAGGACCTGCGTGATTGTGCGAGTGCAGGGGAGGGTTCGGGTGAGGCTTTGGCCGACCGGAGTGGGGTGTCCGTGGCGGTGCCATTGCCGGCATATTCTGTGCGTGCGGAACTCGGCGGTGCAGGGTGCTAGAAGCAAAATTGAGGGCACGGGGAGGTGTAGCGTGCTCGTGCGAGTGCTGTGAAGTGCTCGATTGAGGCGGTAATACGCTGGTGTGGGACGGCCACGGTGGCGCCATGGCCGGTGCGCTCGGTGTGCGACGAAATCGTCGTTTCGGTTGCTAATCGAGCGAACAAAGGGTACGGGGAGGGAGAGGAGTATACCGCGAAGTCGTTGAAGTGGTTCGTGGGGTCCAGAGAGGCTCCACGGGGTCCGTCGACGATCAGCGGCGATCTGTGAAGGGAGAAACTGCACGGTGAGCGCAGGTAGGTCTTTGCACGGGATGATAGCATTCGGCGAGGAGCGTTACGGACGCACGACGTCAATGCGAACCTCCGAGGGTCCCTGACGATGGCATTGGCGCATTGAAACGGCGAGAACGCGATGGTGCTGTTCTGCGGCGGCGGCGGTGGTGTTCTGGGGCACTGCTGCGGTGCTCGGGGAGGGCGAATTGGAGGCGGTGGGAGGCAGAGACGGGCGTCGTCGGCACAGAGAAAGGAAAGAAGAGGGAGGAAGAAAGGAAGGTGAGAGGAGAAGCTGATGGGTGGGGCCGGGTGTCAGCGTGAGCAGAGAGGGAGAGAGACGCTGGCGAGCGGGGCCCATCTGTCGGCGCGTCCGATCGGGAGGGGTGAACGGGCCGCGGGGTGGGAGAGGGAGAAGCTGGGCCGCTGCCGGTTTGGGCCTGAGAGGGACAGGCCGAGGGAGGAGGGGAAGAGCTGGGCCGGTGGGAAGAGGGGGATGAGCTGGGCTGGAAGGCCTTCGGGCCAGAACAGAGAAGAGAGAGGTTTTTGCCTTTTTCTTTTTATTTCAAAGCAAATTTCCAAACACCTTTTGAAAACAAATTTAAATTTTGAAACTGAGCCACTCAAACAAAAACCAAAATACAAGGCATGAATGCTCAAACATGTTACTACCTTAAGATAATTTTTAATTCCATAAAAAGATTTATTTTCCTATGATTTCATGAGCACCAAAAACATAATAAAATCAATTAAATCCTATTTTCAAGAAATGAAATTTTGGGGTGTTATAAGATCATGATACATGTTGTGATTAATAGCTTCAATATTCACTGATGACAGAGTAGGAAGTGTGATCCCATTTCTTGAGAGCGTGACAACACAAGCACAGACATCATACTTAATAGCAAGACCACGCTGGGGTGTCTGTATTCCCACCTCTGAGATTTCTAACACATTGCGCCCGCCAACACCACCGCGGCCACGACCACTACCACGACCACGACCATGACCATAACCCATCCTAACGGCAATTAAAAATGAAATAAGACATTGGAGTTGTGGACCATTGTTTACACGATTAATCTGAACATCCCCATTGTCAACCCCAAAATAGACAAGTGTTCCTTTAAAATAATATATTGAATCAATCATCTATAGTATATATAAGACATGTTAATTAACTTGGATGATCTAGTCATACATATGAAACATATATTGATTAACTTACTATGTTTGGATAATTTAGCGGTACTATCGGCAATACCGGATCGAAACCCATCCAAGTACAATAACCATTCCAACCAATTTCTTTCGGTGGTGGGATATTACGATGTCCAGCCATCTATATATTAAATGACATATACTCAGATTATATTTCATGGAGCATCTATGTTAAAGGACTTATATACTAAGATTATATTTCTATCTCTTTCTCTATCTCTCTATCTCTCTATCTATCTCTCTATCTATCTTTCTCTCTATCTATCTTTCTCTACCTATCTATCTATCAAATCTATATATTATCTATATTAAATTTTATATCACATATTAAATAATATATACTAATAAGATTATCTATCTCTCTATCTATCTTTCTCTACCTATCTATATCTATCAAATCTATATATTATCTATCTATCTATCTATCTATATTATCTATCTTTCTCTACCTATCTATATCTATCAAATCTATATATTATCTATCTATCTATCTATCTATCTATATTATCTATCTTTCATATCAAATAGGCATTTCGTCGAACACCTTGGTACCGTGGAGGGAGGTGGAGGGAGGTCCGCGGTGCTTGGTACCGTGGCGAGGACGCTCGCGTGGAGCGCCTTCCTCCTGCGGCCTTCACGCGGCGGCGGCGGCGTGCTGCGGCGTGGGGTGGAGGCGGCGTGGAGCAGCAGCAGCGTGGAGCGGAGGCGGCGTGGAGCAGCAGCAGCGTGGAGCGACGGCGGCTGAGTGGGCACTGGCGCGCGTCTGAACATTTCGGAGCGCGCCTGTGCCTGCTTAAATATAAACCTACCCGTATCACTACCGGTTCAAGCCACAAGCCGACAGTGAATCTCCTTATCACTGCCGGTTCGTGGCTTGAACCGGCAGTGATACAGCAGAGAGGGATCACTGCCAGTTCAAGCCACAAACCGGCAGTGATAAGGAGATTCACTGCTGGTTCTACCCCTGCCCTCATTTATTTGGGGCCTGTTAGAGCATGAACTGGCAGTGATGAGGCATCACTGCCGGCCCAAACAGAACCGACACTGATGGGCCGGCAGTGATTGCCGATTCTATAGTAGTGTTATGTCACAATTACATTTATCAAAATATATGTCTATTAAAATCCCTTATCATTAGAGGTGCGTCTCATTGACATGTGTACGTGATAAGTTTCTGCCAGTGACAACTAATCATAGATGTGTTTAGCGTGCATACATGTCAAATTTGTCATTGGAGACGCATAACCATTCCACGTCACTTACTGGGGTGTCTCAATTTTGGTATAGGCACGCATATGAAGCACTTTTGCATGAGCTGACTTGGTAATGGTTTGACATAAACCGAACTAAAATCCAGCCTTTTAGCATCGAAACAATGCTGTCATTGGTCTTTCCATGTCATTACGGTTTTTATTCAATTTCTGATTAGCATGTGGAGTTAAGGAAATGATTTTTGCATTTGTTTAATTTTCCCCTCTGACAATAACTCAAAAGATGTGTGGAAGCTGAGCCTCCAATTTTCAATGCAATACATCATGTGATAAATACGTGGTCTTGGTAGTTCGTGGATATTATCAGAATGCACCTACCAAAACCTAGATCATCGGCATTCGCAATATATTAAACCTTCCATTTGCGAAAGCTGCACATGACCAACACTAGCCAACAGACGTAGGATGTGATAGTTACAGTTGGTGGTATTGCCATTCGCATCGAATGGGAACAGGAGGCACATGGGAAGCAACTCTCAAGAGCTCAAGACACCGATTGTGAATGATGAATGAAGTCCGTGAGAATGTGGGTGGAGTGCAGCATCAGAACAGTGGTGCCGTAACAACTGTGCAAGCGTCATGATTTTTCCAACTGTGCTTCTTATTTTGGCTCAAAAGGGGTGGCATTGGCCTATGCAAGACATCCTCAAGATGAGAGAAAGATTGGACATTGGCCAAGTCCTGGAGATCCTACATTGGACATTGGTGTGCACAAAAGAGGCACATCATCTATTGATGCACAAAAGAGGCATTGGCCATAGAAATATCAATCATATCGTGATATCGTGATGCCCATCATCCCCACGTCCCCACGCGTGGTCATGTCTTTCCTCACAATAGGAGTATAAAATAGGTGTAGCTGCTCTATGAGGGGGGCACATCTTTTCTGAGTAGGCACAACACATTGGGTTGCCTGTCGACAGAATATATAGGGTGCATGTTTTGGCTCGTACGTTGCAGTTTAAGCATGAGAAAAGTTTATGTGCAAATCAGCAAATGTGTGTGGGTCTGTGTGCAACTGTGCATAGGTATGCAGAGAGTTGCATTGGGAAGTGACATTAAGAGTACTGTATCAGCCCCAAATAATTACGTTGCAGAGAAAAAGGATTATTTATTTATATGAATTTTCTCAACCTCCTGAACGTTTGTCAAAAGAATAACGAATTCTCTAATTTTTGTATCATTTGGCACACACTGAATCCTTGTCAGCATTCCGATCAAGCGTTCGTCTACAGTCCGACCATTGTTTAGGTCACTATTGTAGCCTCATTTTCTCGAAAAGAAGCACTAATCTATCCTTAAAATCTCAATACACCAGAGAGAGTAAGTATTAGCTTTTCTAGAAAATAGAAAAATCCTGGCGTATGTGACTGTACTCAACCAAGTCTTACAATGCGATCAGCTTATTAGTTATAGAAAGGGACAAAGAAAAAGAACGAGTGCGCACAAATAGGAGAAAATTATATCTAGTTTATTATTACTTTGATGTCCACTCTTGAGAAACACATGGAAATAAATAACCTTCAATTGTAACCTTCAATTCTTTGTGCTTGGTAAACGAAACTTCTTCTCCGTTTGTCTTCATGCTGCAGTAGTGGACAGAACCTCAACCAATATAACCCCTCTAAAGATGCCATAAAAAGAAATATATTTTGTTTTAAAGAACAGTGTCATTATTGGAATACCATATTGCCCAAATAATAGCAGCATCCCCACAAAAATCAGTTTTTTGTCCTTCCTACCAAGGCTTGTGAGCTATCCTCCAAGCAAGTGAGTAGTAGATATAGGTGGGGTTAACTGAGTAGCAATATGAACAGTATCCATATCTCCTCCTTTGGATATCAAGGAAAACATGATGTTGCAATGAGAGTTTTGCACTTATGCACTCTTCGATATTTTGTTATGCTCCAGCTCACTTTTATCAAGATGTGTAAACCATTCCATGAAACGTCAATCTGACCTCCTGAGCAATCACTTCAATCAGGCCTCGGTTCGAGTGTCTTTGCAGTTGCAGGCAGCCACTGTTGGATCTTTGATTTCATTTTTCATTTTGCATGCAGTCATGGTTTGTCAATGCCTTTTGATGAGACTCTTGAGATAGGGATCTGAACCTGATTCATATATAGGTTACCAATTGTTCGACTAGGGAGAAATCTATTATATTTATTATAGCCTACTAAGATTGCTGGAGTACGTGGTCACATCTACAAGCCTTATATCTTGTTTTATCATATCGTCAATGCAAAAAATGGTATATATACAATTCAGAGAATTTGCATTGCAATGGCATTGTAGTGCCCAGTATATAACATGTGTTTTGCCATGGAGACCTAACACTACCAAATCTACAACAGATGATGTGAGAAAAGTTTCGAAATATGTTGAGAGTTAGGACGTTGCTCTTGGATTGTTTCATGTGAATAGGAGGCATAAGGAAAGAAGCTACCAGCAGACCAAAACTTTATTGAGTGAAGTAACAACAAGAGTCTCTATACCGCGCCTTGCTAGTACCTGCAGAGTTGCTGGTATCTTGCATCTCATTTGGACAGCAACAGAAAAGATGTTTCTTCAGACAGGGACGCAGAAGAAATGACTGTGAGCCATTCATTTATTTTAATGGAATGGTTACCATTACTTATTGATAATAGATTAAATGTAGATATTTATTTATATTACAACTTTATAAAATAGGAAAAATAAGAAATGCTTTAGATGTATAAAACCTTTTTTTATATATGGCGACTTTGCCATGGTGTCACACCCAGTTTTAAAGATAAAACGGGATGCAATAATCTTACGTATGCCCAGAGATCAGTCACACACATAAGCCGACAAATTATCAAAATTGTATCATCACAAGTGTTTAATACATAGCGAATGAGTATTTAAATAATGTCTATTACAAAACAGCGGAAATAAGATAACTCTCGCGAAGCTCCATAGCACAGGGACGTCAACTGGTTGACCCCAAACCTAGTAGTCCTCTGGATACTCCTCATAACTCTGATAATCTGGTACCCATCCAGGATTTTTATACAAGAATTGAAAAGAAAGAAACAAGCGTAAGTACTTTCGTACTGTCACACCCAAATTTCAAGGACGAAATAGGATGCATAACATTATGTGTGCCCAGGAACAATCCACACATAAGTTCATAAATTACAGAGTACCATCACAGAGTTTAATACATATCGAACATATATCCATTACAAGAATAAATAAAACAAGTAGGATAAACTAGCTTTGTGGCTCCAATCCACAGGGAAAGGTCAACTGGTTGACCAAGCCTAGAAGTCTTCGGGAAACTCCTCATAGCCTCCTGCTTCTGTTACCCATCCGGGATTTTTATCCAAAATAGAAAAGAAAACAAGCGTGAGTACACTCGTACTCAGCAGTATAACATGGGGTTATGAAGTTCAAAAGGCTGACACTGGCTTACTGCACTTAGCACTTTTAGTTGGTCAAAGTTTTATTAACAAGTATCATCAGGTTATGCTTAAGCCCAAATGATCCCACTTATACCACTGCCAAAGTTTTAAAGGATCACAACCTTCAACATTAAAGTGGTGGAAACAGGAACATAAGTGTTGGTCAAGTTAATTAATTAATCCATCGGTTTTCCGGGCCGCTCGTTACCGTGAGCACGGCTGATATATCAGTTTTAACACTCTGCAGAGGTTGTGCAACTTTACCCGTGAGTCGTGATGCCCCGATTGCCCGGGTTAATTACTCCCATAACACTGCCAAGGTGAGTGGGCGGGGTTCACTATGAAACCTTTCATAGTATCTCGTCTAACAAGATTAGGGCCGCTAGGATTGGCAAGGGGCGATAGAGCTCCCCTTCCGAGTAGCATAATGACCCGCAGCCTACGCTCAAACTCGGACAGAGCCCGCACTATAACCAGCTTGGCAAGAGCCTAATGCGCCCTTTCGGGTAACCGCTAACGAGCTAGAAAAGAGCCTACTACTAAGTTAAAGCCAGAGCCATGTAGCTCCCACGGAAGCACTGTCAGTCCCAGCTTTTGCCAACAGTGAATTATTAAAAGGGTTATGTTCCAATTGCCATATCAGGATCACCAATTCATTCAAAGCTTTAACATTTGGCAGGGATCAGGTATTCATTTATGTAAAGCACTAGCCATCTATCCATATGCATAACCCATAGGAAACAAGGTAAAGGGTTTCAACTCTAGGGAATTAAACTACGGGTATCAAATTAACACATGCACATGAAATGATAATTATAGTGAATAGGAATACAAGGAAAGTCCCAAGCTATACTTGCCTTGGTTCTCAAAGTCCTGCTGGTCAAAACTCTCCTGATCAAAGAACTCTTGATCACCAACAAACTCCTCACTGCCTGAACTCGATCACGACATTGCAACAACACACATTCCAATTTCATACATACAAATCAAACAAGACTATCATTAGAACAGTACACCAATAACAATAAACAGAGTTAAAAGGTTTATAAAAAGATACTACGCATTGCTACGATCATTTCAACACGAATTTCACGAAAATCGGATTTAAAACGCAAAAGATATGAATTTAACTGGTTCTCTATGAGCATTTTTAGTATTTGAATTATCATGGAAATTAAATAATTCAAACATGAGCAACAGATGTTTTAACATGTAGAGAATTTCATTACGAACCTAACGCAACTCGAATCATCCAAATCGGAGTTAAAATGAAGACTTTATAAACAAATTAAGGCAGTGGCAAAATTGTAAATACCAGATTTCCATTTTTGGAATAACCCGAGAAAGAATACGTGTCTTGACTGGGAAAGCGTATTCTCGGAAATGCGCGAACGCTGCGATGCGGGGTCAACTGACCTGCCACGCGGCGGCTCGGGATAGGGCGGTCCACGGCACAGTGCGTGCACCCGAGCATGTGCTGCGGTCCACCGGTCCACCGTGGACCAGGGTTCATACCCCTTCGGGGTTCTAATCCCGACCACACAGACCCGATCCAACGGCGCAGAACAGATCCAAGGGAGAGAGAGAGGGAACGGCGGCCGGAGCAGAGACGGCGTGGCGGCGCCAAGGCTACAGAACGCCGAGCTCGCCGGAGTTCCACCGGAAAGGCTCGTCCGGCCGCCATTTCGATCACTGACTGCCTGGGAAGAAAGAGGGGGACGAGGCGAAGCCTGCGGTGCACTCGGTTGAACACGGGGAAGCAGACAGCGACGGCGCCATGGTTCCCGGCGGCTCTGGCTCGCCGGCGAACGCGGGGAGGACTCTTCCGACTACCGCGGATTCAACCAATTACACAGAAACAACCTACAGGTTCGTGCCAGTGTAACGGAGGATTCGGTGGTTGCAGAGGCTTGCCGGAACGGGGAGGTCCGCGGCGGCGCCATGATCGAACTCGATCTGTGTACGTGGCCGAGACAGTACGGCGTGCTAGAACCCAAATTGAGGGCCTAGAGACGTGCGGCGTGTCAGCGCGGTGCCAGGGATGTACTCGGATGCGATGGAAAACGGCCGGTGTGTGCTGCCCCTGGTGGCGCCATGGCCGGCAGCATGATTCACATGCGGCCAGTGCCACAGAGGGCACAATTCGCCGAATCAAAAGCTCAGGGAGGGAGAAGAGGTGAAGGCGAAGCTCACCGCGACTTCAGTTAGGACGGAGATAGCTCGGAATGGCTTGACGGCGAAGAGCGGCGGTCGGCGTGCGACGGCGTTCCGAGGGCTCCGCGTCCACGGCGTCGAGTGTTCTGCTGCCCAAAACGAAGTACAGAGAGAGAGATAAGGCCTCTGAGATTCGCGAGGAGATTGCGGGCGCGAAACGGGACTCACCGAGGTGATTTATGCTCCGGTGTGGCCTCTTCCGCGACGACGACGATGGCGGCGGCGTTCGATGGAAATGTGAGAGCTCAGAGGGGAAAGGGAGAGAAGACGCACGGCATTCTGCTTTATCGCGAGAGAGGGAGCGTGCGGTTGCTGGCGGATTCAAGGGCGAGATGCGGGGAGTGGGAGCGGGGCAGACGTCGTGCGGCGGTTGTCGTCCGCGGCGCGTCCGCGCGCGTCCGATTTCCGCGGAAGGTGGAAGACGGCTGCCGAGTGGGCCAAGCCGCAGAGAGAGAGAAGAGAGGATGAGGGACGTGGGCGGTTGCCGTGCTCCACGCGTCCACGCGTATCCTCGAGCGAGCAGGGAGGACTGCGTGCGTCGCGGCGGTTGCGGTACTCCGCATCGTGCGAGACAGAGAGAAGGAGGAGAAGAAGAATCCGACACGCGGGCCCGGCCGATCAGAGAGAGAATGGGAGAGAAGAGAGAAGGGGATCGGCGCCGACATGTGGCCCCCGGACGGCAGTGAGAGGAGGAGGGAGGTGGAGCTCGAGCTGGGCCGGCAGAGAGGAAGGAAAGGGAGTGGGCCTCAGATGGCTGGCTGGGCCGGCAGAAGAAAAAAAAGAGAGGGAGATCAAGCCCATTTCCTTTTCCTTTTCTTTTTATTTCCTTTTTATTTCTCTTTTCCAATTTCATTTCAAAAACAAATTTGAAACCATTTGCAAAGTGAGTTTTGTAAATTCAATCAATCAAAGAAAATATGCAACTGCATGAATGCATCAACATGTTTCTAAACTAGAATAAGTTTTATTTGCAAGAATTTTAATATTCCTCTAAATGAAATGCTCACATAATTCCAAAATTAAATCATTTTCTATTATTTGAAATTCAAATCAAACTTTGGGTGTTACACGTACTCAACAAGCATATATGGGGTTCATGAGGCTCAATTAGTATGACACTGGTTTTACTGCGGTAAGCATTTTTAATTTGTAACAAAGCTTTATAAGCGATAGATCAAAGTTATGCTTAATTCCCCAAGTTAAATTGCATGATCAAGTAAACAATTGAACAAGTAGCATAATTTCATGATAAAGTGATTCATAAAAGTAAACATAAGTAACCAAAGAGTTCTGTGAGTTTTCCAGGCCGCTCGTGACCGTGAGCACGGCTATCATGATAGTTTTTAACTCTGCGCAGAGGTGTACACTTTACCCATGAGACGTGTTTGCCCAAATTCCCCGGGATCATGACTCCCTTAACACTACCGAGGTGAGCAGGCAGGGGACACGATGAAGTCTTTCAAAGGGGTTCGCTGACATACCTCAGACAGTACGGATCCACGGGCAAGGGGTATATAGGAGCCCGTTGGTGGTACGCACCCGCAGCGGTCCCCACACCAGCCGCTCCGCAACCGCTCGTCAATGGCAACTTTCGTGAACTGTTGCATGCGAGGGAGTGACCCTAATACTGAACTAAAGCCAGAGCCATATAGCCCTCATGGTTGTACTGTATGTCCCAGCTTTTGCTGACAGAAAGGGGTCCTAAGTCCATGTTGCTAAAAAGTCAAGTTTTACTTCAACATTCCATGTAATCATTAAACCAGATTAAAGGATCATGCTTATAAAAGTAAAGCACTAGCAATAACTTCCCATATGCAACAACAACCCCATAGGATTTCAAGGGTACAGGTAAACAAGTCTAAGTAAACCCTATGGTCACAGTATTAGACACATGCATATGATTTTATTGGAAAAGCTTCATTAATAGGACATCAAGGAAGATCCCATATATACTTGCCTTGCTCAAAGAGATCCTGCTGCAGCTCCTGCTCAAAGCAAAACCCTTGATCTCCCACGTACTGCTCACCGTCTGTACTCGATCATCACATCACACGCAATCACGCAGAGACATATCATGCAAACAAACAAAGCTATAGATTAGAACAGTACACCAAACATAATAAAACAAAAGGAAAAGTTTAGAAAACTGATCCACGCATCACTACGATCACAAAGACGCTTGAATCACGAAAAACGGAGCTATAACGAAGAAGATACGATTTAAACGGGATTTTGAATAGAGCAAGATTAAGCATTACGGAAATAATTTTCTTTGATTTTTAAAAGTTATTAACATAGATAAAAACTGTACTACTGGATAGAGCAAGAAAATATGGATCTAACGCAACTTGAACGGAACGATTTGGATTTAAAATGAACAAATTATAAGCTATTGAAAAAGAGTGGCAAAACTGTAAATAAGGTTTTCTTTTTAATTTAGAAAATAAAACAAACAGAAAAGGAAATACGCTTTTCAAAACCGTAAGCGTATCTATGGAATGCGCCAGCTGGACCGCGGGTTCGGACTTTAAAAGATTGAGGGCTCTTTTGCAAAATTGCCCGCTGAACCGGTATCAGGTGTTGTAGGCCGTCCGATCCACGATGGATGACCAGGATTAGATCAGAGAGGATGGATGGCGGCACTCGGCGGCCGGAGTCGAAGGCACGGTGGCGCCATGGCCGGACGGTGGCGGCGCACGCTGATCTGGCGATTCAGTGCACGAAACTCGACGAAACCCGGGTCGAACAGAACGAGGGAAAGACGGCGAATCCGACGGTGGAGTCGGTTGAATCGATTACACTCGGAGATGGGGTGCCCACGCGGTGCGGCGGCTCTGTGCCGACGGGAAACGCGGTGCGACGCGACAGAGTGGCCGGGGAGGAAAAGCGGGGCTCCGAGGCGGCACTTACCTCACTACGAGGCTCGGGGATCAACTGGTTGGCGCAGGGGAACTAGGTAGAGACAAAATCGACGGTGGCGGCGGCGTTGCTCAACCCACGGCGGCGGAGAGGGCTCTGCAGCGTAGGAAAGGCTCGGGGTGCTCTGCGGTCGCAAGGTGATGGCGGAAGGACCCAGGGCACGAGCTTTTATAGCTCGGGACCGCCGCAGGGAAGGTAATAAGCGGATTCCGCCGCGGATTCAATCCCGGCCGCAAGGAAAGGGCGGCGGCCGAGAAAGGAAAGAAGAGAGGGGGGAGGAAGGAAAGGGGAGGCGGCGGTAGCGGCGCTCGACTTGCTCGCCACGAATCCGTGCCGGTTATGGGAAGGGGGGGGGGTCTCCTGCTCCGATTCGCACTCGGCCGAGAAGAATCGACCGGCGAGAGAAAAGGAAAGTGCGGGAGGGAGAAGAAAGGAAGGAGAGGGATGGCGCTGACAGGTGGGACCTATTTGTCAGCGAAAGAAAACAAAACTGACCAGTGGGGCGGACTTGTCAGAGAGAGAGGGGAGAAGAGCTGAGGCGCGGGGGTGGAACTGGTCCGACCTGCGCGCGTCAGCCCAACAGAGAGAGAAGGGAGTGGGTTTGGGCTGGGGGGAGAATGGCCTCGGGCCAGAAAGCAATAAAGAGAGAGAGAGAAGGGAGAATTGCTTTTCCATTTTTGATTTTCAAACACAATTTCCAAATAAAACTTTTGAATTCAAATTTGAATCTTGCAACTCCAAACATTACAAAATCGAATGCATCAGCATGAATGCAACCACACGGTTTCTATTATGATGCTCATTTTTATTTTATGAAATTTTTAATTAATTTTCCTATGTTGTAATGCTCACATCAAATGCAATTAAACCATTTTTATTCTATTTCGAAAAATGCATGTTTTCAGGGTGTTACACATGGTGACTATGGCGACTTGAGAAGTGGTAAGAACATGTCAGCAGCTGCTTCTCCACAAAAATAATGGAAACCCTTGGGTTTCAGTGACATGAAAGTGGCCTTCAGTTTCGGTTGGTCTGTATTGAATAATTTTGACTCTAAAGGATTTTAAATGATATTGTTTAGCTGGGACATCGGAGCATCAGAGCATGGGTCACAAAGGCCGAGCATGTGCGCCTTGCTGGTACCTGCAGTACTTGCACCACGCCGGAGCCGAAGGCTACTAGTTTTTACTCAAACAGACATTCCATTGCGTGCGTTTGTGCTGGCACCTTCACCCAAGGTCCCTCGACAGGTGACGGCTCGAGGATGCAGACGTTTCCGATAGGGGACTTCTGCAGGCGTACGGGCAGCGGACTAAGGCGTCGAAGACCGGGGCAAAGATGGCGCCGGGCGTCTGAAGGCCGCGATGTCATACGCGGAGGCAGGAGGTGCGTGAAGAAGGCGTCGACACCCGAGAGGATGGATTGGCCTTCAGTGAACACAGAATACGGCCCATCTGCCCAGGGCGCGTGGATGGAGGTGCACTATAACTTTGATGATATATGGTATCTATCGCTAGCTAGTACAACAAAAAGTATTCTTTGTTACCAAAGCCTCCTTGTTTCTATGGGTCGCTCAATGTAGAAGCGGCCCTTAATTGCTATTCATCTAGAGCCTCCCTAACATATCAATTTGTACGGGCTGCTAGTGTTATCAGGTGCACGTACAAATAGCCCTATTTTCTTCGCGAGGCGACGCAGACACTCACATACACAAGCGAGCGCATCGGGCTGCTGGATATAGAGGCCATTTAGTGGGGCTGGTTTGATCTAGTGGCGCCTCTATAATTTTAAAGATATGGTCAAGCACTACAAATTACGTATTGGAATTCGAAATTTTCAAACATGCTCATGGACAAACACCAAAAATGAAACTTATAAATCTTGAAAAGTTATACAACTTGACAACTTTTCATTTGAGATCATTTATCTAAAGAAAATTACGTTTCAAGTTCTCAAATTTGAAGTTCAAATTTTATAGGCGACCTCGGATTGAAAAGTTATCATAATGAAAGTTGTATATATCTAAAAAAAGTTATGCAATTTTGTAGTTGACAACTTTTTTATTTGAAATCAGCTATTTATAGAAAATTACGTTCGAAGTTCGAATATGTAAAATTTGATTTTTTTTGAATGACCTTAGATGGAGAAATGCCCAAAATAAAATTTGAAGATTTCAAAAAATTATGTAACTTTGTAGTTGGTAATTATGTTTGAAGTTTGAATATTTCAAATGACCTGTGATGAAGAAGCGACCAAAATAAAAATTGTAGATCTAGAAAAGTCATACAATTTTGTAGTTGATAACTCTTTCATTTGAATTCATTTAGAGTACCAAACAGCTATTTTAAATTCGGCTGGAAATTTGTTCCCCTATTAGAAAAATTCAGACGTTTTTATGCTAACTAATAAGCATGGTTTTATGAAATTCACAAGTCGGGCCAATCCCGCAGCCGCACCTCAGGTTACAAGTCGGGCCAATCCCGCAGCCGCACCTCAGGTTACGCAATTCTCTAGTTCGTGCGGCCGCAGGGCATTGAACACAGAGCCACCAGCTGAGCGTTACCAGTTGTGCGACTTTCTACTCCATGTTGCCGCCGCAGGGGATCAAACTAATGACTGCTAGCCTGGTGTGTTCCTTCCTTACGACCACACCTTAGTGTCACTTGTGACCAAGTGCTTGATACAAATTTTATATACACATTAGCGAATACTGTAATGAATATTAAAATACCTGAAAGAAGTAAAAGAAATCAGTTTAAACGGAAATGTTTTAGATCTCGTAGAGTGCTTGTATTTGGCTTTGACAAACCGAGTTTCAAATTGTTTGTTGTCATAGCTAGGTTAAGAAAATGAACTGTCAGGGTAAACATATCTGTACTAGTGGTTTTTTAATGAAACCGTCAGCATAAATCAAAGAATCACACTAGTGGTCCCTTACTCCAACGACAAGTATAGATTCAGTTTATGCTGGTGGTTCTTTTAACTCCGGCCTAAGTGCATGCAGTGCCAATATAATTCTATGATTAATAGTAAAGATATGTTTACACTGGCAGTTCATAGCCACATATACCCACACTTTTGTTTCTATACTGGCACTGCACTTTATAAACCGCCGGTGAAACAAAAACAGGCAGGAACAGATGTCATTTCTATACTCGTGTATCTAGGGTCGTTTGAAAATTAAAAAAGATTTTAGTTTTGAATATCTAAAAATATACCCAATTGTTTGGGTCTGCACAGAATTCGCAAATGAAAATAGTCAACTTCAAGCTTGTAGATATTGTTGAGCTCTATAATTTGAAGAAGAAACTTGTCTCCAACTTCTTATAAAAGAGCACTCTAATAAACTAGTAGTTGGGACCATAACTCAAAGGAGATGTGGGGTCCCCTAGCACTTGTATTTTCTATCAGCAATAAAAAAAACCGTACTTTATATAATTCAGATAAAGCGTCACCATAAATTTGTTGCTGTCTATATAAGTTGTCTCCTCGTGGCACCACCATAATACTCGCAAACCGTAAACAGAATATACTAGGAGGGAAAAAAGGTGACACCATTATGAGATTTATTTAGGAGGTTACAATGCTGTTATCTCATGGGAATTAGAGGCATAAGGGAAGCAACGATGAGGAATCAAGCACAGCATCTTGCTGGGTCATGGACACCTGCAAAAGGCCTCCGGCAGTGGCTTCGACATAATGGCAAGGTATGGTTGGATAGGGTCATTGCCGCTTTGGGTACTGTGACCCCCAAATGACCCGTATGTTCCCTGAGTATATCTACTTATTGCTTCTAATGTTAAAATGCTCTGTGTTTTATGGGTCTTTAATTTATAATACCATCTATACATAGATTTCCATTGTTTTAAGGCCTCGCCTGGCATACATAGTCTGCATTTCCACTAATGCATGGACTGTTGCCTTGCTAGACAGAGTTGGCATCTCCGATGTGTCTGCTGGCCTCGTGCTCTGCAGGAGTGTATGGTCACACACTCACAATGGATAATGGCGGTATGCGTTCCACTACATTCTCCACCTCCGCTAGTGGCGAAGAACCTGCAGTTCCAGGACCTGTTGTGGTGATTAGTTACAGCAATCTTCAACAGCCACCAGACCCCATGGGGTCGTTGTTGTTGATGGAGCAGCAGGTGGTAATTTTAAATGGAAATGTTAACAAAACTATTTCACTACACAGTAAGTGCCGGTTTGATTGGACTAGGACTAGCTGTTAGCCATGGCTAAAAAATAGCCGGCTAAAAATTATCCAACTAGTTCTTCGTATATGTACTGATCCTGAGCAAATGATTAGCACATCCTATTTTCTTTTCCTATAGCATCTCCTCCTCTAACCACTACACCACCCTGTCATTTATGTCTAGATTCCGTTTTGCTTCCCTACATAGTATAATATATAAAATGAGTGTACATTACTTTGTGTCAAATGTTTGCGGCTCTAAACGAATTTAAATATAAAAGTTGTAAACCACAAAATTTCATAACGTTTCGAGATCGGCACTTTTTGTTTATGAAGTTTTTCCATCCGAGTTCATATACAAAATTTGAATTTCAAAATTTTCAAATTCAAATATAGTTTTGCATGACAAGAAGATTTTAAATAAAAAAGTTGTCAACTATAATGTTTCATAAATTTTCAGGATCCACAATGTTTATTTTGGTTGTTTATTCATCTGAAATCGTTTGAAAATTTTAAATTTCATAAACTACACGAGAGACATGTAAGATTTATAAACAAATTTACTTTCGCTTTGTCATGTAAACCAAAACAAATATTGTACATCTTGATGATTTATACAACTTTATAATTGAAAAATTTCTTATTTTAATTAATTTACTACTTTAAAATGTGATTTGAAATTTACTTTACCTAGTGTAAAAAACAAAACACTAGACAAAGAACCTCTTTGTCGAGCGTCAAAAAAAATAGTCGGCAAAGAGCTCTTTGCCGTGTGTAAAAAGAACACTTGGTAAAGAAGCTTCTTTGCCAAGTGTCAAAAAAACAACTAGGAAAAATAACACTCGACAAAGAATCTATTTGCCGAGTGCCCAATAAAAATCACTTGGCAAACCCCTTGGCATTCGGTAAAGATCGGATTTCTAGTACTGGTAGTGGGTAGCCTATCCTTGATCACCCCATATACATAGTTATTTAGGAAAATAACATGTAACTTTGCATCAAATCAAATGAAAATGGATTTCATTAATTTGATCAAAGTTGCTATTGTCATGGATTACTTCTTATCTATAGATCATCAAAATGAGATGCATAAAAAAGATAAACAGAATGATCAAAATGAGGAGCTAAATGATTCATGCATGCAGTATGCATGTGTGCTGGTGTGTGACTCATAACAGGTGCAAAGCATGCATTGACACGAGCATCGTACAACAAATGATACGCCTAATTGCAAATCACGGAAATATTTGCTACTGATACGTGTATTAGAGTAACTCCAGTGGAGCCCCTAAATAGGCCCCTATTCTAAATCTAGAGACTTGGTCTAAAAAATTTCACTCCAATGCACCTCCTATTTGGGCTACCATTTTAAGAGGGCTCTCAAAGTTTAGTTTTTGGTCCCAGGAAAGAGACCCTCTTATTCCTCTCTCCCCCCAAATTAGGGATTATGGCTGGAGTTGGACTTTGAATTTGACCCTTAAATTTTGCAGGCCATCTCCCAAATGGAAATGTAGGGGTTTGATTTAGGACCTGTGGCTGGAGATGCTCTTAAAAAGGAAAAAAGTTCTTCCTTCCGCCCCACAATCTCTCAACCATCTGTCCATCCCTCACTCATTTGTTCCCTCCTCAGTTGCAGGAGTTTGAAGCCGCAAAATCTTCACTGGCTTTGCACACCACTCATGTCATTGCCAAACTACCGCGCATAGGACTCAACTTTTATAGTTTTATTAAACTCACAATAGGTGCATGCACACACAATTCTGTCCTATTAATATTCAACTGGAGTCAATCTTTCTTTGGGTTAAATTTATAGGGCGGTCAGTATTGTAACCCGCAAAAATTAATGTGATTTATTGGTTGAGGAGTTGGTGAGGCCACGGCGCCTAAAAAATAATGAAATTCTGGGACCCATTGTCATGTAGCTAGGTCAGCTTTTTAATTTTAAATTCAGCATCTTGTTTTGGGAGCAAAATGGACCGGTGACTATATATATAATGGTTCTTTCTCACCACTGCACACCGAAGACTAGCGGAAGATGTAAGCATGCATATTGTACTGACTAGGAATAGCTTTGGGGTAACATGGGAACATGAGGCAAAAGGGAATCATACCTCAGCGGTTCGAGCCTCCTGGGATTTCGAATCTTGAATCCATGGCATCAAATCGGCTTTCAATCCCTCATACGGTGCATCCATCTGGCCACTTCAACCTTTTGCATTATATTATCATGTTGGTAGGCTGTAATGGAACAGCATTTCATAGAACCCTCGTTCATCTCACTCTTGGAGAATCGCGGTATCGAGCGAAGCCTACCATGCTGTAATTGGTTCCGTTTGGATGCAATGACCATCTGGTGGTGATGTGTGAGGAAGAGCTAGCATGAGTATATGTGGTTCTGTTCATATGCTCTTGTCAGTATATAGGAGATAAATGTGTGAGATTCTGGTAACCTACCACGTCTTTTCTGGACTCTATTTGCAAACTTAAGAAATGGAATTACATACAACACGCGGAGCGTGCATATATGCTCACGTGCTATTCCAAGTCCAACGACAAGCCCTCTGGTGTGTGTGCTATATGTGACACTGAGTACCAACGCATGGGTGAAGATATATTTACATGCACATCAGATTACTTCTAGGTTCTAGCAAAATACACTGTCAGTCGCACTTGGCTAGAATAGTAGGTCCTCTTTTCAAATACAAGCTAGTTTCTGGGTAAAGAAAACGATTTGCAACAAGAAGCTACTGTAGTAAATGGTGGACCTCACGGACGCTGTACGTTGAATATTTATCCATTCATGGACCTCTGATCTCAATATTATAACAGATTTACACAAGAGAAAGGGACCTCCTAAAGTGGCTTATTGCGTAAATTTTATGTGTAACATAATTCTTAAGGTGAAGAAAAGCGAACGTTATTAGCATAAACATGCTGCCGGCCTCAAACTAATTGTTGCACTAGGTGCCCTCGCCGTGGTGACCATGCCGACTTCAGCAGTGGTAAGAACATGTCAGCGTGTGCTGCCCCTCGACAACTATAGTTGCAAGCCTTGGGTTTTAGTGACATGGAGGAAGAGGTTCAGTGGCCTTCAGTTTGGGTTGGTTTCTAGGATGAGCACAACGGATTGTTTAGAAACCTCCTGCCTACTAGTCTTCCGTTTGAAAAGCCTGCTGATTTAATAGTGTTATGCGAGAGAGGATAAACAGATTGAATAGTGTTCTGTGAGACAGATCAATTTACAACTTTGATATATATGGCATCTCTCACTACTACAATATGTATTTATCGCCATGCCTCCTTTTTTACGGACAGATCAATTTAGAAATGACCCCACAAATAATGCTTTCCATCTAGAGCCGTCCTTATAACTCAATTTATAGGGGCTGCTGGTATTATCATGCGTTACTACAAATCGTCCTATTTGTAGGGCGGCTATATATCTAGTGTGGTTGGATTTAAAGCCGCCTAGACAAATGGACGCCAAATAGTAAAAACTACATATTTAAAGTCAAATTTTACAACAATTCTTGGACGGATAAATGATTAAAACAAAACATATAAATCTTGAAATGTTCTAAAACTTTGCAATTGATAACTTTTTTATTCTAAATATTTGTCCATTGAAAATAACGTTGAAGTCCAAATTCTGCAAATGACCTCTAATTAAAGAAATGATCAAAATAAAAGTTATAGATCTTAAAAAGTTATACAACTTTGTAGTTAACAACCTTTTTATTTGAAATCATATATTTATAGAAAATTACATTTGAAGATGTCATATTAGAAAATTGAGTTTTTCAAATGATCCCTGATGGAGAAACGATCAAAATAAAGGTTGTAGATCTCAAAAAGTTATGTAATTTTGTAGTTGATATTTTTTTTTACTTAAAATCATATTGCCAAAGAAAATTATGTTTAAAGTTCTTATATTTAAAATTTGATTTTTTTTCAAATGACCTCATACAGAGAAAGAACCAAAATAAAAGTTGTAGAATGTCTCTAGTAATAGGCTGGAACTTTGATCCCATATTAAAAAAAGCAAACCATTGCTAACGAACATGCATGGATAATTATTGTATCTTTTCGTAACCAGGACATGTGTATCGTAGCCTATTGTGCACTATGACATTTTCTTAATAATATGAACGAGGGCAAACTTTACTGTGTAACATCTTTTTAATATAAACAAATTAAGGCAAAAGTTGACATGTGAGGAACAGCTGAAGATACCTCACACTTCCTTTGTGTTTCCTGTTGAAAACTTCAAGTTATTGAGATAATGAGATGCTGAGATTTTGATTTTGCTCCCTATTGTAGTTATTTAATTGTTCCATTTTCAAAATCAAGAGGTAGGATTTCTTTGAGCTCTCTCCTATACCTCCTAGAAGGTAAGAAGAGTAACCTCAACAAACTAATTAATTCAATGTACAAGGAGCCAGATATTAAATGGTATATATTGTGTTCCCCCGGCCCGGCCCACAAGCATTATATATAGCAGCTGTATCGTGTAACAGGTGTAATACTCAGGTACCTCTCAACTTCTTAGCGTGACAAGAAAGGTATATGTATATATATATATATAAATAGTTCGAAAGAATTACCTGGTGTTTAATAGGCATATGAGGCATGCAGGAAGGAGCTACAAAAACAAATGGAATGTTGGGCCGTCGATTGGTACATCTTAGGACAGCATTTTTGGATTTCCGAAGCAGGGTGGATCCCAGCAGCAAAAACAATACTATAGCCAGTAGAGCATGTTGGACAATTGGCTAATAGCAATGCAGAAGCTGATGGGGAGGAGATAAGATACGAGAGGGACGAGAATTTGGAAGCTATGCGCAAATGCTATGCAGCAGTGGGCCCATACGTGAAGCCAATGTGAGGAGAATTAGGAATGAGAAAACGTGGGACATTAGTGTAAAAGACAAATAAGAGATCACTATTGTATAACTCGGCTAATGCTCTTAGCCCACAGATATGCATTTGCCCATTGATCCTTGGCAAGGACCGAGCTGTGCGTTAGCCACGGTCAGTGATGGCTCAGTATGTTTTGGTGACTCAGTCAATTGAACATCCATGTGTGCAAATTTACGAAATTCTTTGCTAAAACAATACTATGGCCATTGTTGTTTGACTGCTGGTTCGACTAGTTAAGCTAGCTTTTGTTTGTGGCACACGATTCTTAACTTGACAAATGAGGGTGCAAACAATGTCATGCAAATAATAAAATGTTCACAAAAAATGTATTTGTTGTTGGAAATTGTTATGCTTATTGTTAAGGAGTGATAGATGGCACTACTAAAACAAAATTTCCATGACATTGCAATTACTATTAGGGAAGGTCAAAATACCATCAGGAAAATGCAAATCCAATTTCCTTGATGATACATTGTCAGGCAATAATCATCAGCACTAGCACAATTGGAAATCTAAAAAATGTTTGATGTTCAACCATCAGAGAAATAAATTTTTATTTGCCTGAGGGTGTTCTACCATCAGTAAGATTACAAACCTTCAGGGGTAAATATAATAAAAATTACGCTAGCGGTTGTTAAACCAGCAAAAAAAATAATATTTTCCTTGCCACGTGGGGAGGAGCCGTGTGGGAAGCTTAAGGATAGGGCCGGGTTTGCTTTTGTTTCCATTTTTTCTGGCCAAATCTCTTAGAGGTGGGAGAAGGATTTCTGATGGATCGAGACATCGCGCCTCTTGATGATTGGAGAGAAAAAATTTTGGCAGGCTTTTTTCTTCCTAATTTCACGCCCTCAAATATATGGCATGTGGAGATTTGCTTCTATGATAATTTCTCTGTGTATAATATCAATAACCAGCGAAATACACGAACTGATATTATATATATTTTATGAGTGTTAATATTAAACCAACAGGATATCCTGATGTTTCTTAAACTCATAGGTTAATACACTTTTTCCCTGATAGTTATGTAATTTCCCTGCGTGTGTTTGAAAACTGTCAAATAAAACATATTTACCTTGACGGTTTACACAATAACCGTCAAAGAAAATCAAAACCATCAGGGAATTTTGACTTTCCGGTAGTGGGGCTGTCGATGAGCCCAAGTATAAAAACATGATAACATTACAAGCACATTTCCATTTGTGATTAACTTGTACGATTTGTGATTACTACAGTACCACTTATATATTGCAATTTTTTTTTGAACAGTGAGATGTGCAGAGATGGCTGCGTATGATAACTATTGATTCATAGTGAAAAATCCAATTTTCATGTAAATTGCCCAGTTACGTTGCTTTCTATATCATGGTAGTATATTATATGTTGTCCTTTGATGATGATATATAGGAGGCTGGCGCAAATCGCGTTATTGGAGAAAGATAGCAAGCATATATATCCAGGAGGTAGAGGTGAAGGATTTCTGAACTTTTTATTTTTTTGTGTGTTAAACTTTGTAATAAGTTTCTTGTGATTCCATTATCTAAAAAAAGCACCGAGCAGGTACATGGAAAAAAGCTTTTCTTTAGCTCCATAGCCATGGGAGGCGAGAAGGAAGCTAACTAGATGAAGTCGAATAGCATGACATCCGGAGCAGTACCGGATCCCGCAGCAGTTTTGTTAAATTAGATGAGCTGCTTCAAGATCTGTATAAGTTTCAGGAAAAGGAGTACGTACGGGAGCAGCAGTTCTCTTAAATTATTATTGTTGTCGTTCCAACAAGCTTGTAAAACAATCTTAAGATCACATAAGAAATTAAGATCACGCTAGTTTGAATGATGATTGTTATTGAAAAAAACACATATGGCCTGTTCGTTTGGCAGGATTATGCACTGTTCCGGCAGGATTATTCACTGCTGGCTGATTTCTTGTGAGAGAAAAACACTGTTTCGGCTGGATTTAAACCGGCTGAAAAGTCAAGCGAACAGACTGATAATTATCCATGAAAGCTAGGCTCAGGGACTTTGAAAACTTTGGATGACACGCTGTGCTCTGCACGCATTTGGTTGTGAGTGGGCAAAGGCTTATGCCATGGGTCGTCTTAGACTAGAGATGAGGAGGTTTCTGGCAAATTATTCGTGATATCGTCTGAGTTCCGTGCAGTGTGTGCCATTGCCAAGACAATAGAGTAACCTAGTTTGAATGTTTGCATAGGTGTGAGTGCGACTAAACAGGTGTTGGAGCTTCCTCGTATGCTGTAGTACTTATCAGCAGGACTTATGAGCAATAATACCTTGTTTTTCTCTCACAACAAAACAACATTTGTGGCAGAAACCACTAGCCAAACTAATAACACAGCTGGTTCATACCACACAAGCGCCCACGCATGCGTGTCTATATAAATATAGATAAACAAAACAATGGTGTTGAGTTATGGTATTCCTTCTTTCGGTGCATTTAACTTGGACGGGTCGAACTCCGAAACCACCGTCTGCTAGTTTCGGTATATAGTCTCCATATCAACAAGAAACTACTACTGAAAACTAAAGCACAAAATGCTGAATTTCTTCTGTGTGCCGGGACACTTTATAAACCACGGATCCAAGCCCACAACATAGAAATGATCATTTTGTTGCCTTGTTCGAGTGCGTGCAGAGATCATTTTGTCAATAGATCCATATCCATGTTATTTTTTACATACCTGAGATAAAATGCATATAATGCGGTAGGAACTTCCAAGGTTTAAGTTGTAACACACTGATGATCTCAACAGGTTTGCTGTGTACGCCTCTGGTGTGGCCTACTACGAGACCTCATTGTTCATGATGTACACGAGAAGGCTTCACGCACCGGAATCTGTTCACTTTGCGATCTGGGATGTCTCCACTACCGTGTTGGTCCCGAATGCCGCCTCCATCTTGAATGACTGGATATCTCTCTCTAGTACAGTGACTGAGGGAAGGCAAGGTCAACAATGCGATGTGCAGCAAGGGCTGAGTGTCTTTGCTTTGTTATCGCTGTATTTATTCAGTTAAGCACAACAGAAAACGCTGCCAGTTTCAGCAGCACCAAAATCTCTGTGTTTCACCGGTCCAAGTGTCAATGTGAGTTCTTGTGCAGCCCGTCTCCTCCATGGAACATGAAAGTTGTACCAAAACTACGTAAGCTGCCTTGATGGCAGACCTCTCTATTATATATAGAGCAACAGACTTTGTAAAGCAGAAATATATAAAAAAAAGGTTTTTCCTAAGAGGTTTGCAATTGCAACCCGGCCCTTTACCATCATATTTAAATGCAAGCATGCAGGCACCAAGCTTTTATTGTTGATGTTGCCTATATATATAGTGCTTCTTTCTTCTTGCCGTTGCAGGCCAAGTTTATCTTTGTGTATCAAAGAGATGGAGTGTGGTTACGCAACCCTTAAGAGGTGACATGGGAATCGGAGGCAAAAGGGAATTATTGCTTTGATAGAGGAACTGCTGTCGTACCTGCATCGTGTAGGTAACAAGCAATGGCTTGCACTTGGCATCTTTTGGCCCAACTCCTTGTTTTGATCTAATTTCCCGAGGATCGGCTCTATATGATGGCCGCGTTGCCAGTTCTTCCGGCAAAGTTCACCGTACGTGGAGCTGCCTAATTAAACAACATGGTCCAACTGCTCATGCAGGTAGCTAGGTATTTTATTTTAGAGTGTGCAGATTTGACCTGCTTAATTTTAATCAAAATCATGAATATTTTAGAGGATGTCAATCGGTCTACTGATTAAGAACCGTGGAACTCTATACTCATAAAACTTCTGAGTACCTCATGGAAAAGATTTAAATTCCGGTCTGTTGATAGCCCAAAAGGGATTTTTTTAAAAAAACATGTTTTGAGCATGATGGCAGCTAGGCCTTGGCGCAGCACCACTTTAATATCGCTGTACTTATTCAGTTATAAGCACAACAGAAAACGCTGCCAGTTTCAGCAGCACCAAAATCTCTGTGTTTTATCGGTCCACGTGTTCGTGTGAGTTCTTGTGCAGCCCGTCACCTCCATGGAGCTCTCGTGAACGGCTCACCGCTGCGCCGGGCCTGACAAAACCTAATTAAATACAACAAAATAGCTCACTCATTATCACTGGCACGATCGCTGCACAATAAATTTACATTTAATTGTGAAGCTCAAGCATTTTATCTCCTTAGTAGGAATATTAAATTCCGTCCCTCCCTCACTCTCTGCCCTGTCCATCCATCCCTCGCTCCTCTTTTGTTCCTTGTCTCTCAAGTGCAGCCTTGCAGGCGAAGTTTGGAGCTGCAAAATCTTTGCGGGCGTTGCATCACTCACATCGTTCCTTGGCTACCAGACCGAGCCGGTGCACATTGCCGAGCAAGTGCGGGCATAGCTCTCGCCTTTTATACTTATATATGAAACTCAAGATGGGTGGGTGTGCGCACAATACCCTCCTATTAAAGCGTAGTCAATCATTGAATTTGTAGGGGCAGTTAGGATTGCAACCACAGAAAAAAGTGAATTATTGATCAAATAGTTGATCAGGTGACCAACCACCCATAGGAAACAATGAAATTGTGTGGTCCATGTGTCTTGCATGTGCCAAGTCAGTTATAGCAGAAAGTTTTTTGTTCAAAACGGACTTGACTCTATATAAAATGCCTCTTTCTACCCGTTCAAACCAAACAAAAGACTAGCCAGACAGGTAACATGCATGGGAATAGGAAAAGCTTTGGAGATAACATGGGAATAGGAGGCAAAAAGGAATCAACTAATAGCTTGAATAACTCTTTCCATACCTGAACATCTTCAGGACCCTGCTTCTCACGTCCATCCCTTGCATCAAGTTCTTGTTAGGCTAGGCCTCGATGGCAGAACATTACAGGCCTTAGTTTTCAGTGTAACATCAACGTGAGGGCAATGGCAGGCAGAAGTACTGTGCACCAGTTCATCCCACTCCCCGAGGATCGGTTCTGAGCTCTGATTGATGCTGTTGGACGTGACGATGGTGAACAACGGGTCCTCAGGTGACGATTGGTACCTGCTGGTGCTGCCCTAACCCAACGATGTGTAGATGTGCTTCCTGTTCAACTGCACTTGTAACTCATAGGAGAGGAGTCAAATGTGAGAGGACATCATTCCGAGTACACGACTGTACGTTCAATTCTTGTTGCTGGCTCATACTTATTATGCTTTAATGGGCACAAGTTAATTTCCTCAATGACACTATTATGCAGGTGATTTTTAGACACTTTCAAATTTACTTTCTACAAACGGTTTCTGAAACTGGCACTACCACTGTTTGTAAAAATAGTTTATTTCAAGATGCAGATAGCGACTGATCCTAAAAAAATATCTAACCTTAGTTGTGTTCAGATAATCGTTCCTGAAAATGCAACTCTAAAAACAGTTTGCCTTAAGTGACCACTTGATGGTCCTCCCCTCTGCTCAGTGACAGTAGCGGTAACCGTAGGAGCAGAGCAGAGGAGGCTCCCTGACACGATTGGTGAGATTGGCTTCTGATGTTGCGTGCATCAGCTATTGGAGTTGTTCCAAATTCACTCCAGGATATAGGCCGGGCTTCTGACGGAGCGGAGCGGAGGCCCGTCGCCGGAGGCTTGGGCCGGAGCGTATATATATACCCTTGCTAGGGTTTCGTGGAGACTTGATTCTCTTGTAAGCCGCCATAGGCGTGTAACCCAAACTCTTGAGATATAGTGAGATTGTTGCTGGCTGGTGCCCGTGGTTTTTCCCCTTCACATCGAAGGGGTTTTCCACGTTAAATCGTGTGTCTCCTCTGTGGCTTGATTCTTTACTTCATATTCCTATACGTCGTTCATAACAAGTGGTATCAGAGCTTTGGTTGTTGTTAGGGTTCATGGCGACGTCGATGAAGTTCGATCTTCCGCTGCTGAACTACGACACGCGGTTCACGCTATGGCAAGTCAAGATGCGGGGGATTCTGGCGGAGACTCATGACTATGATGAGGCGCTGGATAGTTTCGGAAAGAGGAAGGCCGAGTGGACTCCAGAAGAGACCCGCAAGGATCAGAAGACGCTCGCCCTAATTCAGTTGCATCTTCATAATGATATTTTGCAGGAGTGTCTGAAAGAGAAAACTGCTGCAGAACTATGGCTGAAACTGGAATCGATCTGTATGTCCAAGGATCTAACCAGTAAGATGCAGATGAAGATGAAGCTGTTCACCCTGAAGATGAAGGAGGAGGATTCAGTGATGAGCCACATCGCTGAATTCAAGAAGATCGTCGCCGACCTAGTGTCGATGGAGGTGAAGTATGATGATGAGGACTTAGGTCTTTTACTGCTATGTTCTTTGCCAAATTCGTATGCAAATTTTCGTGACACCATACTTTTGAGCCGTGATGAACTAACCCTAAAGGAAGTTTAAGAGGCTCTCCAGTCTAGGGAGAAGATGAGAGGCATGGTGCAGAATGACGGGACGTCGTCCTCCAAGGGCGATGCTTTGCATGTGAGAGGCAGAACTGAAAATAGATCATCCAATGATGGCAATGATGGAAGAAAGAACTACAAAAGGAGAGGCCGTTCAAAGTCCAAGCCGCATGGTAATAAAAAGTTCTATGTTTATTGCAAGCTGACAAATCATAATATTGAGGATTGCAGAAAAGTACAGAATAAGGAGAAGAGGAAAAATAAGTCGGCTGGTAAGGTCTCTGTTGCTGCAGCTGCGTCTGATGATGATTCTGGAGATTGTCTGGTAGTATTTGCTGGTTGTGTTGCTCGTCATGATGAATGGATTCTCGATTCCGCATGTTCATTTCATATTTGCATTGACAGAAATTGGTTTAGCTCGTATAAGCCTGTGCAGAAAGGGGATGTTGTGCGGATGGGAGATGATAACCCGTGTGACATTGTGGGGATTGGATCAGTTCAGATCAAGACTGATGATGGCATGACACGCACGCTGAAAAACGTCAGGTATATACCAGGGATGTCCAGAAATCTTATCTCATTGAGCACGCTTGATGCAGAAGGTTACAAATATTCCGGTTCAAATGGCGTTCTGAAGGTATCAAAAGGTTCTCTTGTTTGCTTGAAAGGTGATCTTAATTCTGCAAAGTTATATGTCCTTAGAGGGTGTACTTTACCTGGTTCTGATTCCGTTGTTGCTGCTGTTACTAATGATGAACCTAGTAAAACTAACTTTTGGCATATGCGTTTGGGACATATGAGTCACCATGGTATGGCAGAATTGATGAAGAGAAACCTGCTGGATGGTGCTCGTTACATGCTTACAATTATTGATGATTACTCTAGAAGGGTTTGACCTTATTTTGTGAAACAGAAAGATGATACTTTTGCTGCTTTTAAGGATTGGAAAGTAATGATAGAAAGGCAAACTGAAAGGAAGGTAAAATTGCTTCGTACTGATAATGGTGGAGAATTTTGTTCGCGTGAATTTAATGATTATTGTAGATCGGAAGGCATCGTTAGGCATCACACCATACCCCATACTCCACAACAGAATGGTGTGGGCCGAACGCATGAACAGAACCATCATATCCAAGGCCCGTTGCATGTTGTCTAATGCCAGGATGAGCAAGCATTTTTGGGCTGAAGCTGCTAATACTGCCTGTTACTTGATAAACAGGTCGCCTTCTATTCCACTAAATAAAAGAACTCCCATTGAGGTATGGTCTGATACGCCTGCTGATTATTCACAGTTGAAAATTTTTGGATGCACTGCCTATGCTCATGTTGATAATGGAAAATTAGAGCCTAGAGCTGTTAAGTGTCTTTTCCTTGGTTATAGTTCGGGAGTCAAAGGTTATAAATGGTGGAATCCTGAAACAGGAAAGACTTTTATGAGCAGAAGTGTTATTTTCAATGAATCTGTGATGTTTACTGACAGTTTACCCTCAGATCATGTTCCAGAAAAAGAGTTGCAGCGTATGCGCATGCAGGTGGAGCATGTTGATGATGATACAGGTGTGCAGGTGGAGCCTATTGATGAGCATGGTGACCATGATAATGATGTTGCTGGGGATGATGCTCATGATGATGTTCAGCAAACTCCTCCCATTTTGCAGTTAGAGGAGGATTTACCTATTGTTCAACGCAAGTCAAAAAGAACAATTGCACCTCCTAATCGTCTTATTGAAGAGTGTAATTTGTCTTACTATGCTTTGAGTTGTGCTGAACAGGTGGAGAATGTTCATGAGCCAGCAACCTATAAAGAAGCTATTCGTTGTGGTGATACTGAGAATTGGATTTCTGCTATGCATGAGGAGATGCAGTCTCTTGAGAAGAACAGTACATGGGAGATTGTACCTTTGCCTAAGAATAAAAAGACCATCAGCTACAAATGGATCTTCAAGAGAAAGGAGGGTTTATCTTCAAGCGAGCCTCCAAAGTATAAGACAAGGTTAGTGGCTAAAGGCTACAGTCAAATTCCGGGTGTTGACTACAATGATGTGTTCTCTCCAGTGGTAAAACACAGTTCAATTCGTACTTTCCTTAGTATTGTTGCTTCACATGATCTTGAGCTTGAGCAGTTAGATGTGAAGACTGCGTTTTTGCATGGAGAGCTTGAGGAGGACATATACATGGACCAACCAGAAGGGTTCATAGTGCCTGACAAGAAAAAATATGTGTGCAAGTTGAAGAGATCCTTGTATGGTTTGAAACAGTCCCCTCGTCAGTGGAACAAGAGGTTTGATTCATTTCTGTTAGCACACAGTTTTAAAAGATCTAAGTATGATAGTTGTGTTTACATCAAGCATGTTAATGGATCACCTATATATTTGTTGTTATATGTTGATGATATGTTGATTGCTGCCAAAAGTAAGATTGAAATCACTAAGTTAAAGAAGCTATTGAGTAGTGGTTTTGATATGAAAGATCTTGGTAGTGCTAAGAAAATTCTTGGTATGGAAATTAGTAGAGACAGAAAATCTGGTTTGCTATTTCTTAGTCAACAAAATTATATCAAGAAAGTTCTTCAGCGTTTCAACATGCAAAATGCTAAGGCTGTTAGTACCTCTATTGCACCTCACTTTAAGTTGTCAGCTGCTCAGTGTCTTAGTACAGATGCAGAGATTGAATACATGTCAAGGGTTCCTTATTCTAGTGCTGTTGGGTCTTTGATGTATGCTATGGTTTGCTCTCGTCCAGATTTATCATATGCTATGAGTCTTGTTAGTAGATATATGTCTAATCTTGGCAAAGAACATTGGAGGGCAGTTCAGTGGATTTTCAGGTACCTCAGAGGCACAACAGATTCCTGTTTAAAGTTTGGAAGAACTGATAAGGGTCTTATTGGCTATGTGGATTCTGATTATGCTGCTGATCTGGACAGGTGAAGATCACTTACAGGTTATGTGTTTACTGTTGGCAGTTGTGCTGTGAGTTGGAGGGCTACTTTACAGTCAGTTGTTGCTTTGTCTACTACTGAAGCAGAATATATGGCTATTTGTGAAGCGTGCAAAGAATTAATTTGGCTGAAAGGTTTGTACGCTGAGCTTTGTGGAGTTGATCTTGCATAAGTTTGCACTGTGACAGTCAGAGTGCAATTTACCTCACTAAAGATCAGATGTTCCATGAGAGAACTAAGCACATAGATATCAAGTATCATTTTGTGCGTGATGTGATTGAAGAAGGTAAGCTGAAGGTATGCAAGATTAGTACTCATGATAATCCTGCTGATATGATGACAAAGCCTGTTCCTGTTGCTAAGTTTGAGCTGTGCTCAAGCTTAGTTGGTTTAATTGATAGTCCAAGAGACTATTGTTGGCACCAGTGTTTTTCCTATCTTTGTTATGTTCAGGATGAAGGGTTAATTTATGATATAAGATGAATTTGTCTCAAGGTGGAGTTTGTTGGAGTTGTTCCAAATTCACTCCAGGATATAGGCCGGGCTTCTGACGGAGCGGAGCGGAGGCCCGTCACCGGAGGCTTGGGCTATATATATACCCTTGCTAGGGTTTCGTGGAGACTTGATTCTCTTGTAAGCCGTCATAGGCGTGTAACCCAAACTGTTGAGATATAGTGAGATTGTTGCTGGCTGGTGCCCGTGGTTTTTCCCCTTCACATCGAAGGGGTTTTCCACGTTAAATCGTGTGTCTCCTCTGTGGCTTGATTCTTTACTTCATATTCCTATACGTCGTTCATAACATCAGCCTGGCACAAGTGGCAGTGATGGCGGTGACCTGGCACTGCTGGTAGTGAAGGTGCGAAAGTGCAATTGAGAGCAGTAATTGATGTCAGCACTCATCGGGCTCAATTGGCTTCTTTCACCGGTGACGTTCACAAACGAGCGGCGAAACCGGCAGCGATGAGCTTGCTTACCTAGTGTGTATATGGTCAGATGTATAATTCTCTTTAAGATTCCATGTATGGCTTATTTTCATATGACCAATGAACAACATTTTTTTAAGATTCCATGACAGCTTATTTTCAATATGATGAATGAACAATATTTTTTTTCATGTCTCAATTGTGCTCCTGAGAAATGTTTGTCTAAATCCTTTTGCAATATTTTTTTTTGTGAACAATCTATAATGTGATGACAACGGTATGCATATACCTGATCCAGGAGAAAAAAATATTTTCTATTTTCCCGTAGAAGATTAATGGCTTTTTTGTGAAATGAAGACTAATGGCTTTGATCCAACCAATAAGAGGAAGTCAGTCCCTCTATCATATCTTGTAGTATATATAAATTACAGTGCGGAAATAGCTTGATTGAATCGATCTCAACAGAGTCCCTCTCCATGTAGGCGGCAGGTGGGTCTGCGCCTGCTCGCACTCAATACGACAGCAGGTTGCCACCTCCTCTGACATTGACAGCGGTGAGCACTGTAACCCATCTATATTGCCAAAGCTCCTTCCGACATGGGTCACGCAGGACCTCGCAACTACTTAGCCCACTCAGGCCCATACATATCTGGATTGGGTTTCCTAGACCTTTGTGCTCTGCCTTGGCCCATCTCCTCGGTTGCAGGCACCTCCGCCTTGGCGCTTCCCTTCAGCGCGCCGGTTCCCGTCGCCTGCTCTGCTTGTTGTCGTAGGAGCAGGACCGGCAGCCTTGGAAGTGCTGACGGTGGCGGCAAGCTGTGGGTCCGCACCAGTTCTCAATTGATATGTAGTGGATCCAGCCATGACGCTCCTTCCGATCCCCTCCTGCACTATGGAGGCGGTGAAAGGCTCCTACCAAGGCAACTGTGTGGCTAGGCGGCAGTTGGGGTGCTATATATGATTACGACACAAGCCACATGCTCCCATGTGTGCCTAGATATGTGCTTGTGCAAGCTGATCGCCCAGAAGGGGCCTGGGTGCGACCCGATCGGCCCCCCCTGGCCTCCTAACCGGCCTGAGCACTAGTGCATACTCGGCGAGTAATAGGTGGACACGGACCGTTGGCGGCGGTGGCCTTGGAGTCTGGGCGAAAGAGGATCTCCATGGCGGTAGCAGCAGAGGACTCACCATAACAGCGCTCTGGGACAGCTGTTCCACCTCTTACAAAAATTCCTAGCTATTTTCATCATACAAATTAAAAGATTGGTGTCTATGAAGCCATTTAAATTCCTAGCTAATTACATGGTGGTTTTGATGATTTTTATTATGTAATGCTATAATTAGTGCTTGTTAGGAGTAGAGTAGATTCTTGGATTATTTGGATGAGCAAAATATCCATGTGTCACCTACCAACACATTGTTTGGAGCTAAATTGTGGTTCATGATTATTAAGTCTCCAATTTTATGTTTTTAAAATTAGTGTCTCCATTTTTATGTGGCACGGGGTAGAATAATTTATAACAATTGTCTTGATCGCCCCGATGACCATCTTGTATGGCTCCATGATACCAGCTACCCCTAGTCCCACAGGTTCTACGACCAGATTCAACATGGTGATAACATGTTTACCATTGGGCAACTTGCTCGGCCCTCACATAACCCCTGCGCCCAGCAGACCTATATGCTGTAGCTGTGTTGCTCATGAACGTATAGATGAAATACTCACACTATAAGATTGCTCTATTTATAACGTGGCCACCATGTAGCAAGGGGGCTGCCTATGTGCCAAGGTAGGTAGGTGGCGCACCGTGGAAGGATGAAGAAATTTGAAAATTATAAGACCGAGAGGGCCATGAACAGAGTGGGAAGAGGATAAGATTAATGATAGGTTTTCACCATCAACTCTGTTTGAACCAGAGATAAAAATTATCACCAATTGTTTCGAGAGAATCGACCGTGAAAACTTGTAATAACTGTTTCTATAGTAGTCGATCAAGAAGATGACACTCAGTCTAGCTTGATTAAGTTTATGGGTCTCCAACACAACTACATAAATCATTTTACCAGACACTTTCTAGTCATTAATCAAGGCAGCCACAATATTCACCTGTGTTCTAAAATACCTAAGGATTTACAGAGGCAAACACATTATTTATGGACACGTGCAAAATACGGCCGCCTCCAAAATTTGATTTAAGGAGGCGGTTACAATTTGCCCATCACCTAAAATAGATTTACAGAGGTGAGCCTCTGAAGATTTCTGGCTCCAAAGCCAATTTTTGAGGCAAACTCCTTGAGCCCACCACCAGTTGGAGTGACTCCATCTTAGCCCGGGAACGAGGTCATAGTGTATTTATGAAATGAAACCCTATCCTATCTCTCCTTACTTAGACCAGTCTCAATGGCTAGTTTCACTACACGGTTTCCAACACGTGAAATTTTAACATGAAACTGAACTCCCTCACAATGCAAAGTTTAATCACACAGATTCACATGTTCCGTGGGTCCCATCTGACCCTATCTTGTGTCTCTTTCCTTCCCCACATGCAAACCGAACAAGGGGCGGAATAGCTCCTGCGGCAGAGGTTCTCGCGCAGAGCATCTCAGGTCTTGGCGAGCGCGCGGTGGAGGAAGACTCGGGCCTCGCCCGCATGGCGGTCTCGCCCACGCAGGGCGGAGGTGCTCGTGAAACGATTCTGGGCTCTCAACGCGGGTTTCATCCGGTTTCCTAGACGTTGGAAATGCCGCTCACTTGTGTCGTGGGGATGAAACGTTTGACTTCTCTCTCCTGCTCGTTTCATACAAAAACTTCTCTTCAGCTGATGTGTCACCTCATTTAATGTCTATGAAACTCTCCACGAAACCCCATTGAGACTGGCCTTACCCATCATCCCCCTCTCTCTTAGCCCGAGATCTCTGTCTTCTCTCCTTCACCTCCCTCGGCGGCAGGGCCAATATGGCCTGTCGAGGAGGCCCTAGTGGCTGGGCTGCGTGACCTGATGGCAGTGGATAATGTGACCCAGCAGTGGGTGGCTGTGTACCCCACCAAAGGGCCCATCCGGCGACGGTTTCATGTGCAGGACCCCTCGGATGGCTAGCGCGGCAGAGCGGTGGGCTCACCATTTTTAATTTATTAATCGATCGGACGGCTCTGAAACTTGGATTTATGCCAGCGATGTAGCGGAGGCAGAGTCGATGTCTGCCTATTAAAATCAATTTGATCCGTCCGCGCAAACTATGAGTGTAGTAGTGCAAAAACTCGATAACAGACAGTAGTTTGATGACCAGTTATATTGGTTACAACAAAATAAATGTTGTTCTCATTAATTTTTGGTTGTAATCATGGCAAAGGATAATATGCGACATGCCGACATAGCTTTAAGATTTGTACAGTTTTTTAGAAGTGTATAGGGGAAGCAACTCTCGATGTTATATATAATGCTTCTTTCTAGCCATTACACGCAGCAGAAACTAGCAGAAGAGCTTAGCATAAGTATGATGAGCGATGGAGTGGCTAGAGAATGCTTTGGCTTGTAAACGTAGGAATAGGAGGCCAAAAGGAACCAACAAGCTCCTAGCACTAACCTCATTTGCCACATCTCCATAGGAACTGGTACCACTTGTTTTCTATGCATGACTATGCACTGCTGCTCGGTCTGCTCTGCGTTGTGCAAGCAGAGCAGAGACAAATTGAAGCCTTGTTTGACAGCTCAATAAACATGTGGCACTGTTTCGTTCACAGGCAGCCTTGTGCGTGAGGACAGGATTAAAATGGCGGTAGACATACATGGAGAGATAAGAAATTGGGGTCCAGTTGTAATCAATTGTTACTTAATTACAATAGCTGCAATGCTTAAGCATGTTTTGAGAATTTACCTGTATGAGATGAAACGGACTTCAAATTTTGGTTGTTTGATTCTGCTTGTTAGAGGCCATGACAAAGTGTGCATGCAAAAACCACAGTTAATATATATATATATATATACTCTATGCCATAGTCCTTTGTTGGAAAGTAATTTCAGAAACAGTGTTAGTTCCGTCCATTACTGTGTGTTTTCAGTGTTACTTGCTTACTTGTTCGATTGTTTCATACACAGACGTTTACACACGTGCATCACTAAATGCGCTTGTGTCCTTTGGTTTATAGGATAAGTGTTAAATAGTAGGGGAAATTGGCTGGTTGAATCATGGTGCACTTATTAATCACCAACAGAACTGACACCTAATATGATGCCTATAACAGAATCTTTTTTGCTGAGTACCGAAATATTTACATGCATAGTTGCGGTTAGATCTGGCTACCATGAAAGACTAGAGAGAATAAGAAGGAAGATACCAAAAAGAAAAAGTTTCTCAACTCCGTCTGTAGAAATGTTCGCCATTGATTGTTGGGTATTTGTTCTCAGGTCATTTGCCAGAGTGTTTGGATATGGGGTCATCCACACAAATCATTATATATTTTTGGTTTGAGATATGGAGCTATTCACAATGTATCATAATTTAGATAAAAATCAGTTTCTACATATATATATATATGTAGTGTGCTCCATAATGCATGTAACATGTTAATGTACCCAACTCTATTATCTAATATAGTTCTTCTTTCATAAAAAAAGGTTAAATTGTAATTTTCATTTATATTTGTAATAGACATAGAGGCAAAACCTATGCTTTGAAAAAATTTCTATTGCAACACTGAGAAAAGTACAAAAAGACGTCCACTTTATTGATGCGATATCAAAAGATGTCGCAATGTGAGATTAATCAACGGGCAAACTGAAGCACTAAACAATTTGTTAGCTTCAGCGAAAAATATCATTATAACACATAAAACATAGACAGGCCAAAACAATCCATGTCTGCGAGTGTCATTCTCAGGCTAGCTGCTTCATATTTGCATGTTACCAAGCCTTAGTCGATTGCCGGCAGTAATGACATTGTAAGTGATAGAAACGACGGCTTGCCGGAGCTAAGAACTACGCCGGCACCGGCGATGCTCTGTGCGCGGTCACCGCAGGAACGAACGAGAGGGCAAGAGAGTGGGAGAGCACACACACAAAAGACTCGGCGAATTGGTTAGCTGCAAGTGGCGCAGCCTCACCCGATGCAATCCTTGATTGTTATAACAGCTCGATCCGACATCCACGCCACGCCTTACCGCTACACGGTGCGCCGTCATTTGCGGGCGCCCGTGCGACATGCACGGCCAGCACGACGTGGCGAGGTGAGCTCCTGGACGCGGTCACGACGCAGAGACGTGCAAGTCTCCGGCTCTGCCCGCGATAACGCATTACAACCAAATAACGTTCATGACTTAACTGAACTAATGCATCTAGGAAAGGAAACATGATTTTGACACGATTACAAGAGAGCCTTGTTCCAAAATTCACCCCCTAATCGTGACCAACGTCATTGACGCCCAGCTTCTGACGCATTTCAATGAACTTGACTCTGCCGAGTGGCTTTGTCAGAATGTCAGCCAACTGACTATCAGTGCCGATTTGCTTCACCTCTGCAATTCCATCGGCAACACATTCCCTTATGTAATGATACCTTGTATCTATGTGTTTGCTTCTCTCGTGAAATACTGGATTTTTACTCAGCTCAATGGTGTAACACCCCAAATTTTGCTTTTTGAGAAAATAGAGTTTAAATGATTTAATTGTGATTTTGTGTTCATGAAATATAGGAAATTAAAACTTTTATCAAATTAAAAGTTTCTTAGAGGTAGCAACGTGAATGTGCACTCATGCCTTTGCATATGGGTTATTGTACGTGTGAATTGTTGCAAATTCAAAAGAAAATAAAAGGTCTCAATAACTCTTTTTCAAATGTTGGCTGGAAAATGGATTTGAAAATGTTTTTGAAACAAAAGAAAAAGAAAAAAAAAAGAGGAGAAAATAGAAAAAATCATCCCCCATCTCTATCTTGCCCAAAACCTCTCAGCCCAACTCTGGCTCCCCTCTTACCTCCCGCAGGCCCAGCTTCCCCCCCCCCTCCTTCCCTTGGGCCGTGGATCTCCCTCGCGCACCGGCCCAGCTTCCTCCGCAGCTCAGCCCGCGCCGCTGGCTTGCCGCGCCGACAGGTGGGACCCACCTGGCAGTCACCGCGCTGCTTTCCTTTCTTCCTCCTCCCTCCTTCCTTCTCCCGCACCAGCGCTTGCCTTTTCTGTCGAGCGTATTGCGGCGGGATTGATCCCCTACCTTCGTCGTCGAGCCTCAGAGCTTTAAATACCGAGCCCCGCACCCCTCCCCCGTCCCCTTTCCAAGCCTCGGCAACCACAGAATCACCCCAAACCCTAACGCCGCCGCCACAGACAGAGCACCGAGCCGCCGTCGTTCCCCGCCGGTGGCCACGAGTACCTCCGCTCCGTTCTTCTGCCCCAAGCATCGCGTAAGGTAAAGAGAGCCCCCAGGAGCTCGCTCTCCCTCTCTATCCATCGGGTTCACCCGTCTCGCACCTACCGAGCCAACCACACTGCTCCTCCGCGCGGGTTCCGCTCCCACGGTCACGATCGGATCAAATGACCCCGTCACCGAGTTCGCGACCTCTCCCTCTCTCTCCCCGACCTTTCCGCGTTGCGAATCGTGCACTGTAGCGGCGGATTGCTTCGCGCTGCCGCACTCCGGCCATGGCGCCGCCGCGGTAAAGCCCCGGCCCGGCGTCCTCGGCACGCGCCGCCCTCTGAGCCGTCCGATCCCACGCAGATGGCCCAGATTAGATCCCCCAAGGGGTACGCCTTCTGGTCCACCATGGACCGGTGGACCGAGCCCTGCGCGCGGTTCACTGCTGGTCTACGGTCCCGCCCAATCGCGTAGCGCCACATGGCAACCTGCCGGCCCCGCACCACGGTCCCCTTAGCGCCTCCCGCGTTTACGCTTTCCCTTCTGAAAAGCGTATTTCAGTTCGGATTTCGTTTTATTCGAAAATCAATTGAAAATCCCTAATTACACATCTGCCACTCCTTTTCAAATGCTTATAAAAGTTGTGTTTTAAATCCGTTTTCATCCTTTCGAGTTGCGTTAGATTCGTAGAGTTTTTATCTACATGTTAAAACCATAATCAAATCTGTTTGAAAACTTTTAAAATAAATATTTATTTAATTATTTTTAAATTCCATGTTTAATCTCTAAATCTTGTTTAAATCATATCTTCTCCGTTTTAGATCCGATTCGTCCCATTCAAGTTGTGTTGGCTTCGTATCAGCATAACCTTTTCTTTAGTGATCTTTAATACCCTGTTAATAGCTCTGTATTTTCATGTTCAATTCCTAACTTGATTAATAACTATGCAGCTTGTTTTATACATAAAATATCGATAGTTTCGTTTTCAAAATACAAATGCACATCTGACCTAATCTAGTCAAGGTGTTTCTCTGAAATACTTTATCCACTCTTTTATATAGTTATAAAATTGTTAAAGCCTATAGTTCTCTTTTAAAAAAACAAAATCCTCGTTAGTCATAGCCTGATCACCGTAGCACCGTTTAGCGTGTTCTTCGCGTCTGTGTGATTGTAGAGATCCCTAGATTTCTTTTAAAACCTTATTCATTGATTGGTGTATTGTTCTAAATTAGATCTATTGTATGCTATGTATGTTTGTCCAGCTGCTTGTGTGGTGCTTATGATCTTGTCCAATCGGTGAGTGTTGCGTTGGTGATCAAGAAGAAGTCGTCTGAAGTTGAGAATCAGTTGAGCAAAGGATCTAAGCTTTTAAGGCAAGTATTACATGGGATTACCCTTGTTGTCCTATTCATGATAATCACTCATTAATCATATGCATGAGTTTCCTTGTTACCCTATAAGGTTATCCTAGTATTGCACCTTATACCTTGTCACCCTGGGAATTTATGCATTCGGGTAGATCAAGCTAGTGCTCTTTAAGAATAACTATGATCATGTAAACTTGATTAATGATATATGAAATGACAATAAAAGATGACTTTTTAGCAACGTGGACTATAGGTGGAACATCAGGAACTCACACCTGTGTTCTTGCTCATAGGGATATTTCTGTAAGAGATTACCCCGAGAAAACAGTACTACCATAAGCTAATGGGCTCTAGCTTGACTCAGTATTAGGCTTTTGCTAGTTTGTGGCAACTTACCCGAGAGGGCGCAAGAAGGGCTTTGAGAAAGTGGGGACTTGGCCTGCCAGAAGGTGCACTGCGGTGACTTCTGGGAGGGGAGTTCTTACGGTCTCGTTAAGGGAACTTGTAGCAGGTTGTTACCTATTAGTGGAACCTGTGAACGGTCTCTTAGTGAACCCTACCGACCTTCCTTGGTATAGGGTTAAGAGGCTGATCTCCTCGGGCGAAAGGGCAATTCACGACTTATGGGTAAAGATGTACACCTCTGCGCAGAGTTCAAAACTATTATAATAGCCGTGCTCACGGTTACGAGAGGCCTTGGCTCCTTACTGTGTGATGTCCTTATGTCATGTCTCATCAGTTGTTATCTGTGATTTATTATTGTTACCGTTCATATAAGCATTACATCTCGTCCACTTGATCATATGGTTATTGGGCTATTGATAACATTGATGCTACTATCAATGCTAAAATTAAGATAACCTAAAAGCTTATGCTGTTAAACCAGAGTCATACCTTTTTTTTGAGCCTCATGAACCCCATGAATATTTGTTGAGTATGAAAGTACTTACGCTTGCTTTATTTTCTATACTTGGATAAAAATCCCGGATGGGTACCAGATTGCAAGAGTCTCGAGCAGTTAGGCTTGTGATCAACCAGTCAGTTGGTCCCTGTGAAGTGGAGTCTTCGCTTGAAGATCGGAGATTCTTTCCGTTATTTGCTCTCTTAAGGTTATTTCTTTGACCTTATATGTTATGTATTTAAGTATTGTCTTTTGATATTACCTTCTTCTGTGGCTATATGTGATAATTGACTTCCTGGGCTCACATATGGTGTATATCTGGTTTTGTTCTTAAAACCGGGTGTGACAAATGGCTGACTTGTTGTCTATCAGAAGCTTGAAACTCTGAATTTCCATGTCTGTCAATTCTGATATGAGCCTGCTCAGCCACACTCCCTGACATGCTGCAATATACTCGGCCTCACAACTAGACAGTGAAACCACTCTTTGTTTTTGAGAGGACCAAGTTACCACATTCCCATTCAGAAAGAATAGTACACCTGATGTGCTCTTTCTCTTCTCAAGATCACCAGCATGATCACTGTCAGAGTAACCCAATAGTATCAGTTCTGAAATGGTATAGCCCTTGTATATACACCCATATCCAGTAGTGCCTGCAATGTATCTCGCAAGTCTTTTCACTGCAGCCCAGTGCTCAGCTGTAGGAGTCTCCATAAATCTAACCATGCCCACTGCAAAAGCAATGTCAGGTCTAGTATTAACCAAGTATCTGAGACTACCAACCAAACTCTTGAATTTGGTAACATCTTTGGCCATTTCTGGTTTCCCAGGAAATAGTTTACTATGTTGTTCCATTGGAGTATCCATTGGATTACAGCCCTTCATTCCACACTGTTCCACTATCTTTGCAGCATATGATCTCTGGCAAACAGTTATTTCTCCAGGTTTTGCACGGCCAGCATGACGTGGCGAGGTGAGCTCCTGGACGCGGTCACGACGCAGAGACGTGCAAGTCTCCGGCACTGCCCGCGATTCTACGCATTACAACCAAATAATGTTCATTACTTAACTGAACTAATGCTTCTAGGAAAGGAAACATGATCTTGACACGATTACAAGAGAGCCTTGTTCCAACAGTAAGTGTCACACCCGGTTTTAAGAACAAAACCAGATATACACCATATGTGAGCCCAGGAAGTCAAATCTCACATATAGCCACAGAACAAGGTAATATCAAAAGACAATACTTAAATACATAACATATAAGGTTAAAGATATAACCTTAAGAGGGCAAACAGCGGTAAGACACTCCGATCTTCAGGTGAAGACTCCACTCCACAGGATCCAACTGACTGGTTGATCACAAGCCTAACTGCTCGAGACTCGCAATCTGGTACCCATCCGGGATTTTTATCCAAATATTGAAAAGATAAAGCAAGCGTAAGTACTTTCATACTCAACAAATATACATGGGGTTCATGAGGCTCAAAAGGTATGACTCTGGTTAGACTGCATCAGCTTTTGTGTTGTCACAATTTTAGCATTATAGTAGCATCAATGTTACCAATAGCCCAATAACCATATGATCAAGTGAACAGAATGTAATGCTTATATGAACAAGTAACAATAATAAATCATAGATAACAACTGCTGAGCCATGACATAAGGACATCACACAGTAAGGAGCCCAAGCCACTCTTGACCGTGAGTATGGCTATTATAATAGTTTTTAACTCTGCGCAGAGGTGTACATCTTTACCCATAAGTCGTGAATTGCCCTTTCGCCCGAGGTAGCTAGTCTCTTATCCCACTTCCAAGGTAGGCCGGCAGGGTTCACTACGAGACCGTTCACAGGTTCCACTAATAGGTAACAACCCGCTACAAGTTCCCTTAACAATATCGTAAGAAACTCCCCTCCCAGAAGTCACCGCAGTGCCTTCTGGCAGACCAAGCCCCCACTTTCTCAGAGCCCTTCTTGCGCCCTCTTAGGTAAGTTGCCACAAACTAGCAAAAGCCTAATACTGAGTCAAGCCAGAGCCCATTAGCTTATGGTAGTACTGTTTTCTCAGGGTAATCTCTTACAGAAATATCCCTATGAGTGAGAACACAGGTGTGAGTTCCTGATTTTCCACCTATAGTCCACGTTGCTAAAAAGTCATCTTTTATTGTCATTTCATATATCATTAATCAAGTTTACATGATCATAGTTATTCTTAAAGAGCACTAGCTTGATCTACCCATATGCATAAATTCCCAGGGTGACAAGGTATAAGGTGCAAAACTAGGATAACTTTATAGGGTAACAAGGAAACACATGCATATGATTAATGAGTGATTATCATGAATAGGAAAACAAGGATAATCCCATGTAATACTTGCCTTGAAACAGATCCTTTCTTCAAAGATCAACGTCTTCAAAGATCAACGTCTTCAAAGATTAACTTCTTCAAAAGATCTTCTGAAACACCAACTTCTTGATCTCCAACGTAACACTCACCGATTGGACAATAATTAACAATTCACCACACAACACCTGACCAAACATAGCATACATACATATCTATTTAGAACAATACACCAATCAATGAAAAGGATTTTAAAAATAAAACTACGCATTTCTACGATCACATAGTCGTGAAGAACACACTAATCGGAGCTACGATTAGAAAGATACGACTAACGGAAGGTTTGCTTTTATAAAAGAGGACTATGAGATTTATTAGTTTTAACTATATAAAAGAGCGGATAAAGTATTTCAAAGAAACACCTTGATTAGATTAGGTCAAAATTGTATTTGGATTTCGAAAACGAAAGCAGAAAGCATCGATATTTTATGCTTAAAATACGTTGCATAGTTCTTAATCAAGTTAGGAGTTAACCATGAAATTACAGAGCTATTAACATGGTATTAAAGATCATTAATGAAAAGGTTACGCCGTTACGAAGCCAACGCAACTTGAACGGAACGAAACGGAGTTGAAACGGAGAAGATATGAAATTAACATGATTTTCTATACCAGATTAATTCATTAAAAAGGATTAATCTAAACTTTATTTTCAAAAGGCTTTATCATATATGAAAACTGTACCAACAGATAGATCATGAAATTACGAAGCTAACGCAACTTGTTTGGATCAAATCGGATTTGAAACGCATTTTTTATAAGCATTTGAAAGTGGATGGCAGATCTGTAAATAAAGAGAAAGCGTATTTTGATTAAACGGATAATGGTTTCCGTTTTCAGAAAGGAGAAGGCGTAAACGCGGGAGGCGCTAAGGGAACCGCGGTGTGGGGCTGATGGGTTGCCATGTGGCGCTACGCTATAGGGCAGGTGCATAGCACGACTGTGGACCACGCACAGGGGCTCGGTCTACTGGTCCACCGTGGACCGGGCGTACCCCTTCGCGGGGATCTAATCCCGGCCGTCTGAGATCGGATGGACGGCCCAGAACAGAAGGGGGGAAAGAGAGAGGGAGGCGGGATCGCCCGGGGCGGTGCTCCCGCGGCGGCGCGCCATGGCCGGAGGGCGAGAGCTCGCCGGCGTTCTCGGAAACGAGGCCACAAGCCACTATTCGGCACGGGAAAGGCATGGGGAGGTAGAGGAGGAGATGGCGAATGCGTCTTGGGCATCGGTTGAAGCTGAGAGGGGTCCAGAGGAGCGGTCCACGTGCAAAGGCGGCACGACGGCTCTGGCGAGCGTATGCAGGGGTGCAGAGAGCGAGAGAGAGCAGGAGAAGGGCACCGAGAGAACGAGTGGGAGGTGGCGAACTCGAAGATGCTCTCGGTTATACCGATTGAAGCACGGGAACGACGACGGGTTCATCGTGGCGGCTCTGCTCATCCGGCGGGGCTCCGGGGAACGAGAGCAGAGAGAGAGAGGGACGGAGAGGAAAAGTTGGAGCACTTGGGGGCTCCCTTACCACGTTGCTGGACACGCGCGGCGATCAGACGAAGCGGAGGGGCTCGACCGGGGAGGGTTCGACTGCGGCGGCGCGGAGCTAGGGTGCGGCTCGGTGGCGGCGGCGCTCTGAGGCACGTCTGCAGCTGCTAGGGCTCGAGGATGGGGCGGCGGCGTCGGGCTCAGCTTAAATAGCCCCCGCGGTGATCCAAGGATGGAAGGGAGGGAATCGGGGCCGGATTCCGCGCTCGGCAGAGAAAGGAAGTCGCCGGCGCAGAGAGAGGAAAGGAGATGGAGGAGGAAGAAGGAAGGTGGGGGAAGAGACCGACATGTGGGGTCCAGTTGTCGGCGCCAAGCAGGCCAGCGGCTGGGCCTCTGCGCGGCCCAAGCGAAAATGGGAAGGGGAGGGGAAAGAAAGGAGGGGGTGGGCTGGGCCTGCAGGATTGAAGAGAGGGGGAAGGGAGAGAGGAGCTGGGCCTTCGGGCCAGATAGGGATGGGAGAGGGTTTTGTTTTTTTTCTTTTTATTTTTCTTTTATTCAAAGCTCATTTTCAAAAACCATTTTAAAAGGCATTTGAAACCATTTTGATATTCAAATTTGAATTTTGAAACATGTCAAACAAACAAAAAAAATCCAAAAGTGCATGGCATGAATGCTTAAACATGTTTGTACCTCCTAATAAATTTTAATTTCATAAAAAGCCTTATTTCCTATGATTTCATGAGCACCAAAATTCAAAATTAAATCATTTTATTTCTATTTTCCATAAAGCAAATTTTAGGGTGTTAGAGTAAGAACATGGACTTCATATCACGAAGTCATGGATGAAAGGCACTGATGCCACCACTGTACACGTACGTTGCAGTTGATGTTCTGGATGGCGTGCGCCAACAGTCAACGGTCGTGCTAGTGCCAACCATTGATCTGGTAGCTTCTTCCCTCCTGCCTCCCATGCATGCCTATGAATCTACAGGAAATCCTTTTCCAACTAGTTGGATATACCTGCTGTCTTTCTACTGATACTAATAATTAAGTTAGTGTACTTGAATATAACCTGTCTTGCGCATCGTGATTGATGTGCCCTTGCATCCTATATATTATCGTCTTCAGGCAACATATATGACTGCTAAATAAACAACTATCAATCACTGCCAGCTACATCACTGTACATATATAAGAAACGAACAACACTGCCTGACATTTATGTCCAAAGAGCCATCTGCCCGTGATAATTGATTTTTGCTGCTAATATGCATTAAAAACTTGAACTGATGATAATGTTTTATCCATCACTGGCAGTGAGATATATATCTCCGGGCACAAATATAATATCAAGACCTCTTTTACATTGGTTGGGAAAGTACCACAGTACTTGTAGGTACATTCATTTACAGTGGTTTTTAAAAACCCAGGAGAGTTGGGTTTCATTATATTAGAGAGAAACCCTGATACAGTGGTTTTATTTTGCTTCAACTATTTGGTGTGCCACAACTGAAAATAACCTTTATATAGACTGAGAGGTAATGCCAATGATGGAGGACTTTTATTTGGTCCATATAGTGATAATAACAAGCATTCACTTCTTACGTGTAGTATACTACACTTTTATTATTAGGACTTTTATTTGGCATCGAGTATACCACAGTGGAAAAGGACATGAGTTCTATCTTACTATTACTAATTGGAGGCCCTAATAAAGCCTCCACGTTAATTCTCACCGGGCGTGCTAAGAAAAAAGATAAATATTAGAAATTCTCACGTTAATTAGAAACATCTAGCCATCAAATCTATAAGCTCTGTTGATCCGTAACCATTAGATCTATTTTATTTATTTAGAAAATTACTCACGCCTCTACTATTATTATATATATAGATAAAAAAAGAAAAAAATAAATCCATTATTTTAGATTCTACTACGTACGTACAAGGAAAAGAAGGAAAAATAAATCTAGACGACACGAAGGAAAAGAAGGAAAAATAAATCTAGACGACACGGAGGACCTATTGCATGGCCGCAATAAAAAAAAACAGCATAAATCTAGGCATCGACCCATCAATCAAAAAAATAAATTTATTATTCTAGAGTCAAGAAAAAATAAATCCATTGAAACAGGCCAGCCAAGGCGGAAGGCCGCAAACAAAAAACATCCTAAAATCTAGGCATCAACCCAACAAGCACTTGAGCTGTACCCATGGAGGAAGCAGCGTCCTGCCGTACACCGAACACTAACCGTTCGAGCCAGCTGCATCGAGGGGACAATGGATCGGGAGTGAGCGGGTGTTCATCGACACAGGAACACGCAGGCCGCCAGTGCTATGACGGCATGACGTTCGGCCTTTACGGCATCCACGTCAATGCTGATACAGACTGAACCCGCAGATCGACTAAAGGTATAGCCATCTTGCGATCCCATAATTACAATTTAATTTCTCAATTTCTCTTATACGATGCACTAAGTTTAGCCATATTGCTAGAACCCATCAAATCTAAATACTTGCCATCCAAAATCATTCGATCTATTTTGTTTTATAAAAAATAATAACTCATTTTTATGGAAAAAAACATTAATCGGCGCGAGGAAAACATTCACAATTAGTTACTAATGAAATATTGTACCACGTCCACATGGGTTAGTTCCGTTTGGATCTTTCAAATAGAATTTATGGTCATAAATTATAGTTTATAGGCACATATTTGAGATGAACTATATAATTTCAATAACTAATTAAATTGGAGAGTACACAAATTGCACGGTTAACTAGAATCTATTTTCTTCTCTCACCCTATGAATTTGGGATAGACTTATATGTAAATTTTAAAAAGTCATGAAATCTCAAATTTCAAGGCAAATAGTCTAATCCATTAAGTAGATTCCAATTCCTCTAAAATTAAGGGATCCAAATAGGCTCTAAGTGAAATTATACTAAGAAATGAATTTTGAAAAATCAAAGCAAAACTAACTAGAGTATGGGATATAATCTTTCTTTGTGGCGAAGAAATAAGTCATAATAGGATACTTATTGGTCATTAAGTATAATTCTCATTTTAATTTTATTGTCTTTGCATTAGTTCGAACAAATAAGTTTTTATATAATCCGGGTTATATTGTTTTGGCATGGTCATTGAAACTTTAAGTGAGATTAGACAAGGAAAGAATTGTCAAAAAAATCAAAGAAAGAGTCACTCGAGTATAGTACACAATCTTACTTGATTGTGGTGAACAAATAAATCGTGATAGGATCCTTATTGACCATTAGGTATAATTTTAATTTTAATTTTAATGTCTTTGAATTAATTTGAACAAATAAGTCTTGATATAATCCTTATTGCCAATCAGGTATAATTATTTCACTTTAATAATAATTTCATTGGGTTATACTATTTTGGCATGGTTATTGAAACTTTAAGTGAGATTAGACCACGAAAGAATTGTGGAAAATAAAAGCAAAAGTCACTATAGTATAGGACACAGTCTTACTTGATTATGCCGAACAAATAAGTCATGATATGATCATTATTGATCATTACGCAGAATTTTCATAAGATATAGTTTTTATGTTCAATTTTAGAATGAAATGTTGTATAGCTTTTTCTTCCAAGACTGGAATTGGGTGGCCATCTTGTTCATACCCCACTTCTTAACTAACTCTTTCATATCAGCATCATCTGTTTCAAGCATGAAATGTTGGAGAATATCATCCCAGATAAGGGTCTTGTCTAAATCAAAGACAAAACTAATATGAGGAGTATTTGTCTTCTCTTTCCATTCCCAGGCATTGATCGGGAGTCTGTCCCTTATTAGGTAACCACAGTGATTAACAAATTTCTTTGCATGTGATCCAAGAGGTCCTCCCATAGTTGCATTGAACTGTGTTATGACGTAACGGCCCTCCACCAGCTTTGCCGGACCTCGTACATTTCTTCTCGTCGTCGATCCAGAGGGCTACACACAATGCACATCACATATACATCAATATATAAGCTAGAGAGAAGAAGGATTAATTAGTTAATCAAGTATATATATATACCTCGCCAGTGATGTCATCATGCAAAACATTTTCTGGTTCATTTCCAAGATTTAAGTATTGACTCCCGTCATCCGCCTCAGCATTATCATCGTCCGCGGTGGCGGAGTTGATAAGATCCATCATGGCATCCTCCATCGTGTCGTCATTGGGGTCGGCCATATCTAAAGTACCACTATCGAATTGTGTATATCAAAGGAAAATGGAAAGCATTTAGATATACATATATACATTTAAATGCCAACAGTGAATTAAAATGAAGGCATATTTACATGGAGGAATTTAAATTCTAATAATGAAGGGGATATCTAATATACATGAAATGTTAACATTTACATGAAGGCATTCACATTTCTTAAAAATGAAGGTATTTGCATTTATATATAAGCCATTAACAAAATCATTGAAGGCATTAACAAAAACATGAAGATAGGCATTAACTTAAAAATGAAGGCATTTACCTAATAAAGATTCTTTCCATTTATATACGACATTTAAATATAATTCAACATTTAGATATAACTCTCCATTTATATAGTTAAACATTAAGATATATTAATATATATATATATATACACACACACACACACATACTGCGCGCACACGCACACACCCACCAGAGATCGAGCCCGGCGGCGAGGATTGAGAGGAAGGCACGGTTGCGCGCGGAGGGGCGACCGGATCAGGGACGACGCCGGAGACGCCGGAGGCTGCGCGCAGAGACGCTGGTGGCGCGGCGTGGCGCCGCCGGCAGACAGATGGCTGGCGCGCGGAGACGTACACGGTGGCCGGCGCGCGAGAGGGGCGCGCACGTCGTGGAGGGCCGGCGCGGCCGAATCGGGGACGACGCCGGAGGCCGGAGCGGCTAAGGCAGTCGGGCGCGCGGCGGACGACGCGCGTGATGTAGGGGCGCCGCCGTACGGGGCCGGGGTGGTGGCCGCGGCACACAGACGACGTAGAGAGGCGGCGGCGGCCGCCGCGGATGAGCTGGGCGGCGGTGGTGGTATACGACGCAGCGGCGGCGGCGCGCGCGGAGCTTGCTTGATCGGGCGGGCGTCCGGGAGGCGGAGGGCCGGAGGAGGGCTCTGTTGACACCTCTTAAGTATCAATTCTAAGTGTCAACTAAGCAGAAGAGAGGATATATTTGCAACACACTACCTAGATATAGGGTTTTAACTGACAGAATTCCACGAGTTTTGGTGTTTATCTGTTTCTGCAGGGAGACAACTACAAAAGAGCAAAATAGGCCCACATGTAAGGATTACATAGACACATAACACCTCCGCACGAAAAAGAATAACCTAGAAGGGTCAAGAAGGCTCGAGAAGAAACCAGAGGCCAAATGGGCCCAGGGGCAGGGCGCTCGCCCTAACCGCTGGGGCGGCCGCCCTAGGTCAGGCTCCAATGGGCCTCTGCCTTGTGGGGCCACTCTCCACCGCCTTTGAGGTTACATCTACACCATCCATTAAGGTCGGTTTGATCTGACGGCTGACGATCATTTGAGGGGCATATATAAGGAGGACCCCTGCCCCCTGGCTAAAGGCAATCCATAATCCATTATTCATTTGCATATTTTCCAGAGAGGATTCGCTAGAGGAGACCCCTCACGGGTCTATTCTCTAGGGCTTAGCATACATGTGAGATTAGAGTTTACTCTTCTAGATTGAGAGAGTTAGAGTGGAGGTGTGGATTGGAGGAAGCCCGGCCTATCGGTGTCTCCTCTCCAGTTTGTATCGACAGGATTTCTTCGTTAATTCGACTTCTAATTCTAGTAAGTTCCCTGTTTATTATTCTTTGGTTTGTAAGTTTACTTTATTCTCTTCGCGTAGAGAGTAGGGTAATCATCTTTAGCGTAAACGTGGTGTTTGGGCTAAGATACTCATAGATATCCCCTATCTAGCCGGAGCTGTGGTAGTAGATCGGAAAGTGACAATTCCGTAGATACCTTTGGAACCCACAATCCCATGAGAAGGACCGATAGGGTTTCATAGGTCGCGTGTTAAGCATCCTCTGAGGTGTCTCTTCTCACGATGGTTCTCCCCAATAGAATAATAGATCATATCTTATATAGACTAGAACGAGACTACAGTTGCGATCTTCTCTAATCGCTTATATCAAGATCACCTTGTTTGTAGCCTAAGGGTTACTAGCATAGATTTGGTTAGTCAGATGCACTCTTTCTCCCTGCGGAAAAACAAATAACGATACTCTGGACTATCTCCCGGGTGAAGTGCTCACCGGTATCCGTGCGCTTGCGGATTACTTCCTAGTGATTTCTCTGTCTGCGTTAACAAATATCAACAGGAGCGCGGGGGCGCCGCCGGCAGACGAGATGATGAAGGCGACGGAGAGGGGCGCGACGTAGTGTGAGCTGAGGATTTAGCGGATCGAGCGGGGGGCGCAGGACTGGACCTTTATAGTCCGAGACCTTTAGTCCCGGCTCCTAACCCTAACCTGGACTAAAGGACCTTTAGTCCCGGCTGGTGTTACAAGCCGGGGCTAAAGGTCTACCTTTAGTCCCAGCTAGTAACACCAACCGGGACTAAAGGTCTCTGCATTTTGGCGGCAATTGAAAAGCAGAAACCTTTAGTCCCGGTTGGTGTTACCAGCCGGGACTAAAGGTCCCTTTTTGTTCACTTCCCGCCGGCTTTCAAAGGAAATTTTGGTTTTTTGGATATATTTCATTGTAATTTGTTTTTTACACTTGTTAATTAAACAATAAATCAATTATTAGGCATAATATTGTTTTAAAAGAACCATTATTTGGTTTTTGCTTTATTCTTTGAAGGAAAATCCTTAAACTTTAAAATTATTTTGTTTTCCTTTTATTTTGGTCATCGTAGTATAACCATTAATCACTAATTGCTTAATGCAAAAATGTTTTTTTTCAATGTAAATCCTTTAAACTATATGTTTTGGACAGGATATTAGTTTTCGCAGTATCGTAGCATTAAAATTTTGGTTTTTCACCAAATTATTTCCAAAAACACACGAGGGAATGTAAAACATGATCGAGCCATATATTGAGCAATCTTACAATAGCATGATGCTAAAATTACACATATTGAGCCATATATTGAGCAATCATACAATATATTAAGTGATGGCAACAGCAACAAGCTTGTTCCTAATGTATGTCCCTTGGTCATGATCACTGGGTAACCATGGAGTGTCTTCATTATTTAGCATGATGCTTGGGTCTTTTTTACTACAAACGGTTGGAGTTGGTCGTCCTTTTCATAATCCTCTGACAAGTCTGACTTGTCCTCGATTCCCACGATGTTTCTTTTCCCTGAAAGAACAATGTGGCGGTTTGGCTCACTTTTTGAGTTGTCGTTTCTCCCTCTCTTTGGTTTCGTACACATATCCTTTACGTAGAGCACCTAATTCACATCCTTGGCTAAGACGAATGGTTCGTCTCTGTACCCAAGATTGTTGAGATCCACAGTTGTCATTCCATAGTCATTGTCAACTGTTACCCCGCCTCCAGTCACCTTCACCCATTGACACCGAAACAAAGCGACCTTAAAAGTGGGTTCGTAGTCTAGTTCCCATATCTCTATTATGCGGCCATAATATGTTTGCTTATTCCCATTCGGGTCTGTGGCATCAATGCGGACACCTCTGTTTTGGTTGGTGCTCTTTTTATCTTGAGTTATTGTATAAAATGTATTCCCATTTATCTCGTACCCTTTGCATGTGACGATATGCCACGATGGTTCCCTGACCAACAAGTACAATTGCTCATCAAGACTCTCATCACCTTGACATTTTTTCCATAGCCAACCACCAAAAGTTTGCATGTGCTCACGAGTAACCCAATGTTCAGTTCTCCCTGGAAACTGGGATCTTAGGATGCCCTTGTGTTCCTCGATATACAGATCCACCAAGGAGGAGTTTTGTAGAATGGTGTGTGTGCTTTATTGAAACAATCGTCCTCCGCACCGACATATGCTTTTTTCCCTAGTGTTCCCTTTCCACTTAGTCTCCCCTCGTATCGCGATTCAGGAACCCCAATCGGTTCAAGGTCTGGAATAAAATCAACACAAAGCTCAATAACCTCCTCTGTCCCGTACCCCTTGGCAATGCTTCCTTCTGGACGAGCACGATTTTGAACATATTTCTTGAGGACTCCCATGAATCTCTGAAAGGGAAACATATTGTGTAGAAACACGGGACCATGAATACTAATCTCCTTGACCAGGTGAACTAGGAGGTGCATCATGACATTATAGAAGGATGGAGGGAACACCAACTCAATGCTGACAAGACACTGAACCACATCATTTTGTAGCTTTGCCAGATCTCCTGGATTGAATGCCTTATGAGAAATTGCATTGAGGAATGCACATAGCTTCATAGTGGCTAAACGTACATTTGGAGGTAGAATTCCTCTTAATGCAACTGGAAGCAATTCTGTCATAAGCACGTTGCAGTCAGGAGACTTTAAGTTTAGAAATTTCTTCTCTGACATACTTATTATACCCTTTATGTTCAAGGAGAATCCAGATGGGACCTTAACGTTATCTAGACATTCGAACATTCTTTCCTTCTCTTCCTTGCTAAGTGTGTAGCTTGGTGGTTTTAAGTATTGGCATCCATCATCTGTCTTCTCTGGATGCAGTTTTTCTCATTCATTTAAACATCGCAGGTCTTGTCGGGCTTCAATTGTGTCCTTAGTCTTCCCATACACACCCATGAATCCTAGTAGGTTTACACACAGATTCTTCGTTAGGTGCACTACGTCAATCGCGCTACGGACCTCTAGCACTTGCCAATAAGGTAGCTCCCAAAATATGGACTTCTTCTTCCACATAGGTGCACGTCCGTTAGCATCCTTCGGAACAGGTTCGCTCCCTGGTCCCTTTTCAAAGACTACTTTCACATCCTTCACCATATCAAATACATCCTCACCAGTTTGGTTGAGAGGCTTGGTCCGATGTTCTATCTTACCTTTAAAATGCTTCCCTTTATTTCTAAGGGGGTGATTCGCAGGAAGGAACCGACGATGCCCGAGGTACACGACCTTGCGACATTTTTTCAAATATATACTTTCAATGTCCTCAAAATAGTGTGTGCAGGCATTATATCCCTTATTTGCTTGTCCTAAAATATTAGTAAGAGCCGGCCAATCATTGATTGTTACGAACAACATTGCTCGCAGGTCAGAGTATTCCTGTTTGAACTCATCCCACACACATACACCCGGTTTATTCCACAAAATCATAAGTTTGTCAACTAAGGGCCTCAGGTACACATCGATGTCGTTGCCAGGTTGCTTGGGTCCTTGGATGAGCACTGACATCATTATCAACTTTCGCTTCATGCACAACCATGGAGGAAGATTGTAGATACATAGAGTAACGGGCCATGTGCTATGACTACTGCTCTGCTCCCCAAAAGGGTTCATGCCATCTGTACTTAAAGCGAACCTTAAGTTTTTTGCGTCGTGTAACACCCCCAAATTTTGCTTTTTAAGAAAATACATTTAAATGATTTAATTATGATTTTTTGTGCTCATAAAAATATGGGAAAATAAAAAGTTTTCGTTAAATTAAAATTTGCCCTTTAATTAGCAAACATGTTGTGCATTCATGTTGGTGCATTTGGTCTATTGTCTTGAGTAGATTTTCAAATTTCAAATTTGATATCAAGAAGGTTTTTTAAATGGTTTTCAAATAAAATAAAAAGAAAAGAAAAAGAAAAGAAAATGGAAAAAAAAAACCCCGCCCCATCCCCATCTAGCCCAACCCGCAGCCCAGCTTCCCCCTCCCCCCACCTTTCTCCCCCTCCGCCTTGGCCCAGCCACGAGCTGGCCCACTAGCCAGCCCCCTCCCCTACCCCTCCTTCCCCCGCAGCCCAGCGCGGCCCAGCAGCGCTGCCCGGCCCGCCAGCCGCCTCACAGCCGGCCCACCCGCACCAGGCTGCTCCCCCTCCCCTGCCCCTAGTGCACGCGGCCCAGCAGCCGTAGCAGGCCAGGACTTTTTCCCCCGCCGGCCCAGCACGCCCCAAACCCTAGTTGCCAGCCCCCTCCCCCTATAACCCCACCCTCAGCCCCCTCCCTTCCCCACGCCGAGAGCAGCCGCCGCCACCGAGCCAGCCCTGCTCCAACAGCAACCGGGCAGACCTAAAGCGCCTTCTGGCCTTGCGCTTTTTGCCTTGGAAAGCATATTTCCACGCGGTAATTGTTTTATTTCAAAATAAATTTCAGTTCTACCATCAGTTTTCAACTGTTTGTAAAATATTCGTTTTAACTCCGTTTTCATCCATTCAAATTGCGTTAGATCCGTAGAGTTTTTATCTACATTATAAAATCATAATCAGTCTGTTTTGCAAACTTTGAAAATAAATATTTATTTAATGCCTTTTTAATTTCCTAGTTTAATCTCCAAATCTTGTTTAAATCATATCTTCTCGATTTTAGATCCGTCTCGTCCCGTTCAAGTTGCGTTGGCTTCGTATCGGCGTAACCTTTTTATTAGTGATCTTTAATAACATGTTAATAGATCTGTATTTTCATGGTTAACTCCTAACTTGATTAATAACTATGCAACTTGTTTTATGCATGAAATAACGGTAATCCTACTCTCGTTTTCAAAATACAAATACAAGTTTGACCTAATATAACCAAAGTATTTCGTTGAAATATTGTATATATTCTTTTATATAGTTAAAACTAATAAAGCTCATAGTTCTCTTTTATAAAAGCAAACCTTTCGGTAGATGTACCTCGATCATCGTAGCTTCGATTAGCGTGATCTTCGCGTTTGTGTGATCATAGGTTTCTTTTTAAATCCTTTCAGCTGATTGGTGTATTGTTATAATATAGGTATATTTGTATGCTTTCTATGCTTGTTCAGATACTTGTGCGGTGTTTGAGATATTGTCCAATCGGTGAGTTTTGCGTTGGAGATCCAGAAGAAGTTAGCTTTCTAGAAGATCTTTTGAAGACTAGAACTATAAGAAGGATCTATTTTTAAAGCAAGTATTATATGGGATCTTCCTTGATGTCCTATTCATGATGTTTCTAAAAAAATCATATGCATGTGTCTAATCTTGTTACCATACGACTTACCTAGATTTGTTACCTTGAACCTTGAAATCCTATGGGTTACGTTGCATCTGGGTAGTTATTGCTAGTGCTCCATTTAAATAAGCACGATCTTTAATCTTGATTAATGACTATATGAAATGATAAAGTAAAACTTGACTTTTTAGTAACATGGATTTAGGACCTTATCTGTCAGCAAAAGCTGGGACATACAGTACAACCATGAAGGCTACATGGCTCTGGCTTTAGTTAAGTATGAGGGTCACTCTCTCGCATGTGGCAGTTCACGAAAGTTGCCATTTCCGAGCGGTTGCGGGGTACGGCCGGAGTGGCTACCGCTGCGTGTGTGTACCATCGAGGGGTCCCCGTATACCCCTTGCCCGTGGATCCGTAGTGTCTGTTGTTTGTCAGCGAGCCCCTTTGAAAGACTTCATAGTGAACCCTGCCGACCTTCCTTGGAAGTGGGTTAAGAGGTTCGCTACCTCGGGCGAAAGGGCAAATCACGACTTGTGAGTAAAGATGTACAACCTCTGCAGAGTGTTAAAAACTGATATATCAGCCGTGCTCACGGACACGAGCGGCCTGGAAAACTCACAGAAACTTTATTTACTAGTTGCTTATCATTATGAACCACTTTATCATGATATTATGTTATTCGTTCATTTGTTTATATGATCTTGCAGTTTAAATTGGGGGCTTAAGCATAACTTATGACACATCAATTGTAAAGCTTTGAATCAATCAAAAATGCTTATCAGTAAACCAGTGTCAACTTTTTGAGCCTCATAAACCCCATATATACTTGTTGAGTACGAGATGTACTTACGCTTGTTTACTTTTCAATATTTGGATAAAAATCCCGGATGGGTACCAGATTGCAAGAGTCTCGAGCAGTTAGGCTTGTGATCAACGAGTCAGTTGGTCTGTGTGGAGTGGAGTCTTCGCCTAAAGATAGGAGTGTCCTTCCGTTGTTTGTTGTCTTAAGGTTATTTCTTTGGCCTTATGTGTTATGTATTTAAGTGTTGTCTTTTGATATTACCTTGTTCTGTAACTATATGTGAGATTTGACTTCCTGGGCTCACATATAGGGTATATCTGGTTTTGTTCTTAAAACCGGGTTTGAGAGTTGATGATCTCAAGATCTTCCTAGATTTCCATGTCTTTGACCTTCCTGAACATTCCTTTCATCTCACCTTTATGGGAAGGCCAATCATGAGAATCTTGGACAACACATTACGAAATGAGAAGCTTGGTCATATAATAGGTAAAGATTATTTACCCGTTTTGTCTTCCCGACCTCTCATCAGAAGGTTAGAATCCAAACCAGTTCTTGATCCAAGGGTGGAGTCAATATCAATCTCGCCAACAGCCATGACCCATTCAAGCTTTGGGAATAACTTGAAATGTCATGAGAAAGAAAGTGCTCACCCACTCCTTGAAAGGGAGAATGATGTCTATGAGCATGGAAGTTATTCCCCGATCTTCCAATCAAATCCATACTCAAATAAGAAATCTCCCAACTCAATCCTCCCCTCTACCTCATGCTTCTGGTTTCTAAAATCTTTGCAAGGTTGGTTGTAGATGTGTTTGTCTACCACAAATTTTGCAAGTCTCGTAGTGGTGTTGGTCTTGAGGATAGGTTTGAAAATGTTGGAGTTGAAGGGGAAACCGCTTCACCAACATGAGTTGCAACTTGAAGGTTTCCCAAAGACAAGCTTGTGTCTTAAAATTAAGCACTTTTGGGAGCTAACCCAAGTCTTGTTCTTTTCTATTAAAAGTTTGCTTATATAAAAAAATATAAAAGAAAGTTAAAGTATTTTTCTTTTAGTTTCCCAAGATTCTAAAATGAATAAAATGACTTTGTAAAATGAGATTAAGGGAATATTTGTGAAAGTGTTCCTTCGGGTATTTTTGTCACTAACCATTTCAGGTTTGAACAAAAAGAAAGATGGAGCAAAACACAGGGTATGTCCAACCAAACATCCTTCAATAATGAAGCACATTTAAAAGAAAATTTCACATCCTAGACTTGGATTTTCACATTGTAAAATGTTGCAAAATCCAAGTATGGGGGAGTGGATTTCTCAAAGAAATTTATATCATGCTTCATTCTTAATTTTGTTTGGTTGTCTCTACCATGCTTTCTCTTTTTACCTTGCTCATCTTGCTAAGTCATAAAAATAAAATAAAAAATATATATATATAAAATAATAATAATAATAATAATAATAAAAATCTGCAAATGCTCATCTGGTTCACCATCCATGATCATGTCTCCTTTTTTAATCTCTTTATGTTTTCATGCTTCCTAGTTTTGTTATATGTATGCTTTGGCTTGGGATATCTTTGAATTTGTATTCCCATAGGCTCTTTAAATTAAGCATGGTGCTTAGGTTAAATAGTCTTCCTTAATCAAATTAGACATGGTGTCAAGTTTGATTAATGAACCTAAAGTAAACTTGTATGGAATTTGATTGTACTTTTGGACTAACCAATGCATGATAAGTTCAAAATTTTGGTGGTTAAGTCATGAGATCTTTCATAGAGACAAATCAAGGGTTGAGGTAGTAATGAAATAATCTTGCACATCTTTGCCTCAACCTTGCTTAACTTTTAAAGAATTGGTGAACAATGAGGGAGCATCTCTTTCTATGCTAAAATGTTAAAGCCAACTTTCCTATAGCATAGAAGATGTCCTCTATTTCTATGACAATAATGCCCCTGCTTTGAATCATATGTGAATTCCTTCGGGTATGTATTGTCCACTAATCCTTCGCAGGAGAGAAGCAATGAATGAAAAAAACAAAAAAAACAAAAGGGTGTATGAGTACAATGCAATGATTCATAGAAGAAAGACCATTCGTCATCATCAATATCGTGACACAAGGAATCGTCACGCTTCGAGATTACGGCTGCAAAATCTTCAAGGTAAATGTCCAACGTATTAAAGTTTTTTTATGAGCATGAAATTCCTAAACAAGAAATTGATATGATAGATTTTGTTCTTAATCTCAATTAGAACTAAAATCTACATGTTTTAAATTTTTTGTTCAAATTTCAAAAATAACCTTAGAAATGGCCTAGACTTAGCCTTGACTCCCCCTCGTGAAAGATCGGCCCATTTGGCCTCTAAAGGGGATCGGTCGACCATGTTTTTGGCCCAATCGGCGCGAAACTTCACGAGCTGACTCACCTGGCTCGGCCAAGTTCAGAACATGGCTCGGTCGGACGTTAGTTTTCAGAAAGGGATCGACCGATCGTGGTTCGAACTCGTTCAAACGTCCCGTTGCACATGAACGTTGGGCCAACATTCTCCTTCGGTTTTCATCGCGATCCGAGCAAAAACGAAGGCCCTGAACGTTGTTTCTCTTCGTCTTAACCTCTCCCTCTCCTTCTTCGTCCTCTTACCTTGTTCCTCTTCACCCCTAGTCGAAATTTCATCTCCTCTTGCTTCCCTTCTCATCTTCCTTGCCCCTCCTTCTCCTTAGTCATCCCCTGGAGCCATCGACGCAACCTACCTCATGGCTCTGATAGAAGGAAGCATGACAAGATGCTTGTGACCTTATGCTAAGGTCATAGGACGTTCTCTCTCCACCTTCTCCTTTGGTGCCTTAGCCCTTCATAGAAATAAGATACTTAGGCCTAATAGTCTATCACTCATGAATCAAAGAACTTATGCCTAAGCTATCAATCACAAATAAAACTCTTGGTTCTGCTGGTATCTTACCCCAGCAGAACCCCTGCATTTGTTCTCTCTCTGTCACTGATTTCAGCATGCCCCGAAACAAGTATGGGGGAGGTCGGTCGACACTCCAACATGTCAAAACACCAGAATGACCACTGAATCATGTTGTACATGTCCATAGCATGTTCCACAAAAAGTTGGACCGAAATGGCCACTTTTGTGGATCGGCCGATCCACTTTGGAGGCCAAAATTCAGAAAAGACAGAGCAAAGCAATATTCAGAGGTAAGGGGTCTAAATGCAGAGTTCGAAGTGGCCAAACGGCCCCAGAGGGTGGTCGGCCGACCGTCCTTATCGGCCCCGGGCCCACCAGCCAGCATCCTTTCAACTTCAAACATCTATTCTGACTGGTTTGCCACATCTCTCACTTTTTTCTCTATGCTTTTCATTTGTTTTACTCATTTTCTCTTTCAAAATAAAAAATGAAATAAAAATAATTTCTTCATGAAATCCATCACTTAGCTTAATTTCCTTTTTATGTTGAATAAAACAAGAAGATCGCATCCAAAACTAAAATTTGAAAAGTCACATGATCTATGACGTTCTGAGGGTAAAAGTGTCATAAAGATGAATTCTTGCTTTTGCTTATGCTAGTGGGAAAACTCTTTGATAGGAAAATCATATTGACTAAGTTATTGATTTATGTGATATAGTTCTCAGCTCATGATTCATACCCTATCTATTTAAGGTTCTTGGAGATTAACTTTTGAAAACGTCATAAAACCATAATGTCACTACTCCTCTATAGTGAGAAAATTCCTACCACAGCCATATATGCTCTTTCATGATTTAAGCTTTCTACATAAGCTACTTGCTTTGTGTTGAGTTTGGTCAAGTTTTGTGACCCTTGTTGAGAGATTTATCATGCCCCCAAGATCAAGATCACGTACACGGCACATATACATGCTTCTTCTACACTAGAAGTACGCAGAAACATGCACTTCATTTTTCCACATAGTTCATACTCCATGTTCTAATAGAAATTCTCTCTCTAGTATATGTTGTTAGTCAGTGAGACATAGACTATGCAAAATTATGAAAATATATGAAAAAAATAGGGGCACATGAAGGTCCCAAGTTTTAGAAAAAAATGATGATGAGCAAATCAAAGCTCATAGAAAAAGAAAAATAAAGATAGCTATGTCTCAAAATTATAAGTTAGAAAGAGAGATCTTATAAAGGAGTTTTGATCATTCGCCGTGTTTCCACACACTTGCACATCTTGATCTAAGTGTATGACATTTCTCTCCTTGGTTTTGGAATTTGACTTTACAATATATGCAAGGTAAAGTATACTTCATTGTTTATCCCTACCTAAGCTCCACATAAGCCTTTTAGAAGTAGGAAGATAAAAAGAAGGCAACCTCATGTTATGCCTTGGTAAGGATTCATACACCTTGAGCGATCTAGAGTGCTATATGAGGAGTAAGTTGACTTATGTGCATTCTTTTGAAAAATTTATCAAAAAACTCCAAGTACTAAAATATGATTTGGGAAAGATGACTTTGCCTTGAGAGCTATTCCATTTCTCAACTTCTCAAGGATATATGTTAGCCAATACCACATATCCCACTTGTATGACAAAATGTCTTGAGTGAATCTTTATGCTTGCTTTATACTTTGAATAACATATCCATGTTTACTTTTATCCTTTACTCGAGGACGAGCAAAGAGGTAAGTATGGGGGATCTTGTTGACGGTAATCACACCATGTTTTTACACCCTCAAAATACCGTCGACAACCTTGGATTCAAGAGTATAATAACATAGCTAGAGCATTTTATCAATAATTGGTTCCACATGTACCTTGAGTATGTTCTATGCAGGTAACAGTAAATAGGGACACTTGGGAGCCTATGGGCCCACTTAGGGGGGTCGGCCGACCCCACTAAGGGACCACCAAGGCCTCCCATGTGTCCATGATCCAAGCACACCCTCTAGAGTGAAGATCCACCATTGGATCTCCTCTGTGCTTCTTCTCAACGGTTCTAGATCAAAACATGAGGATACATGGGCCCACAAACTATCTCGAAAAAATACAAAACTATTGCCAAGGTGCCTATGACATGTGGGCCATGCTCCACACGAAAGATGGAGGCCAAAGGCCAATACATGGGATCGGCCGATCCCAACTATGGGCCCACAGGCCACCCACATGTCCCCTGTGCTGTGGGGACACCTCCTGAGGGAAAAGTAGCAGGGCCCACCTGCCATTGGGATCGGCCGATCCAGTTCAGGTGCCCAAAGGTGCATCGACCTCCCCACCGACTCCCTGCATGCCTCCATGCACTCACTTGATCTCCCTCGTTGATCTAAGGCGGTTGCAAGGACGGTTTGATCCTACGGTGGCTAATGGAGGTGGTGCGGATCGTTGACGTGGCACTGGAGTAGCCCCTACTCCACCTCGATCTATAAATAGACCCCTAGAGCTCCCTATTCATTTCATGCCTCATTGGAGAAACTACTCCTTAGTCTCTTAGCGGAGCTCTCTAGTAGTGCTATGCTAGTTGGAGGAGAGTGAGGAGAGCCTGGAGGAGAGCCGGGCCTATCTGGCGTCTTCTCTGAGCTGTACCTAGGCGGATGTGAGTCACTTGTAAGTTTAGCTCTTGTAAGTGACTTCTTCCGAGTTATTTATAGTATTTGATATTCTAAGTCTGGGTTAGCTATTATACACCTTTTCCTGCTTGTTCATCGCTTTGCTCTAAGTAGAGTGCTTTAGCCTTAACGTGGGGTTAAAGTAGTAAGAATAGTGTAGACGTGGTGTCTAGACTAGATCTTGCCTTTGTAAACCGCTTATCGCGTGGATTGTTCATGGATGCTAGTAGAAAGTGACAGCTCTATCTAGCCTTGTATTCCACCACGCGTGTCAGATAAGTTCTTAAAAGGTAGGGCTTCAATACAACATGATGGCGCGGTCCGGTCGGAGTTATATCTCTTACTGATCTATCCCATCGCCTCCTACAAGAGAAGGGCTGATAAAGCCAGTATAACCAGCTATACCTTGTTAGATATCTTTGCTATATCGAACCTCTCAACCCAGTTATCATAGTCTCCCTTGATCCATCATAGGACATGCCCGTATTCCTAGTTAAATCACTTCTCGTTCCTCGTGGAAAATACGATACCTGGAATACTCCCAGTGAAGTGCTACAACGGTATAATCTGTGCGCTTGCGGATTTATCCATTAGTCATAAGAAATACCAACAGCTATTGTAAGCACTGTCTCTATCCTGTCGAAGGAGAAGAGGAGTAGGCTTTGGGCAAGGTCTTCTACGAGCTCATCTTTTGCTGTTGTTGGACATGATCTCGTTGGCACCCCTATCTTTTAATAGTATTCGTGTGGAGTAAGACTTTGGGATTGAGTTCCAAAACAAGGTTTTATTTGGCCACGTGTGTTGTGGCGTAAGTACTACTTTTTATTGGGACAAAGTGTTGTAATAACTTTATTTCGTACTCCAAGTACTTTCAATTAATTCGTTGGCTCGTTCGAATGTGCATACCTGAGTTTGCGCGATCTGGATTGGATATACGATTGTTAGAAATCCTTCAAGATTTTCAAACTACTGGGATTATATGGGCTCAAGTGCTTTAAGTGGCAGTTAAATCGGCTACTTTGGTACTTGATCTCTTATAATTTGGACGGTTTTGCCACAGTTGGTATCAGAGCCGGAGTTCAGGTATCCTTATTCGTTTGAACAACTTTTCAACAAAACGGGTATTTCAAAACTATTTTAAAAACTAAGTTTGAAAACTTAGGGTGCCAGAGTCTAGTCTTTAGCCATATACTAGGAATCTGGTGGCTTAGGATTACTAACTGGGTTCAGGGTTTTGTTCATGCTGGATCTTTAAAAGGTGTCGGGGTATTATTCTTTGGAAGAATGATACAAGTTTCGAAAAATTGCATTGAAAATTATTTGTGAGATGTGAGAGTAGACCTTCAACTGTTGGTCTAGGGAAGTGATATGGTTACTTAAGGATATGCGAGCTTTTACACAAACATATCTGAGAAGTATGAAATGCTGGGTGGGTTTTTCGAGCTTGGTGCATAAGGTTTTGGTATCTAACTGATATGTACTTAGTGTATATCAGGAAGTGCCTGGTGATTTTTCTGCATTGGATTTTGTTCTTTTGGGCTGAAATGAATCTTCTGCAGGTACACTAACTACGCATCCGTGTAGAATGAATAACTGCGTAATGAGAGATCGCCTTGTCACTGACTAGAACGTTAGGACTTGCGAGTCATTCTAGATGCGTGAGAACGTATTTACGATCATGCATCATATTTATATTCTTGTACCATGTCTCATACCTCCCGTTAAATTGTAATTGTCCCCTTTTGATAAAAATGATCAACTTAATATCTGTCTCACGAAAGTTTGAAACCCCTTTTTCTACAGATGCCTTGCACCCGTTTGACTGCCAGGAAGGCAACCAGAGGAGCAGGAGTTCCTCACTACCCATTGGCCAGGAAGATGACCAAAGGAAAGTTCTTGACGTACTTCGGGCTGCCGACTATCCTTTGGCGGGTTTTGCACGCCATTGGGTATTCCGAGGGCAGGGAGCCCATGTACTCTTGGTAGAAGCAGCAATGTGGTCAGGATTCTCTGGTCCATGTTCAGGTCAAGGTGAAAGCTTTGGAAGGAAGGCCAGACTGGTCAGGCTGGACCATCATTACCAAGGGAGCTTGTGCTAAGGATTGTGCCAACAGAGCAGCATACCTGGTGCTAAAGGAGATCAGCGCTCGCTTTCCCGTGGACCTTGCAGCAGCTTTGCCTAGAGTGTTTCCCAGTGGATAGACTTTTCCTATGGAATGGACAAAAGCTGAGGGGACAGCACCGACAAGAGATGAGGAGGAGCTTTTCTACTGCGAGACTCCAACCATGGGTGCCACTGGAGCTTTGCTTGGCGCTTGTGAGAGTCTGGAGCGCAGTCTTGCAGATGTGACAGAAATCAACAACGCCACTCTTGAGAACAAGCGTCAGTTGCAGCAGGAGTTTGACACAGTCGTCGCAAATCTTCAGGCAGAGTTAGCTCAGATGAGTCTGGAGCCCGACCAGGCCCGGACTAGGGTGGAGGAGGACATCATTGCTCGTGTGGTTGGTGAGCAGTTACTCCTTGATGCCACCAACTCTAGGAATGAAGCTTGGACCGAGTCAGAAGGCTTGTAGGAGAGAGTTGTAGAGTTAGAGGGTCACCTCAACCAGCAGCAGGAGTACATCAACAACCTGCACGAGGCTTTTCACGCTCTCCACCACCAGCAGGCAGCAACAGTTGAAGCAGCCGAAGCAGCCGAAGCACCTGCACCTGAGGAGCCCGAGCCACAGGACGGAGTGATCCTTGGTCCCGACCCACCGGAGGAGGACTTGGCTCCGAATGAGGCCTTCGCCGACGAGCCCTACTTCGACGACAACCTCGACGACAACAATGGGGAGCACTACTACTCCGACAGCTACTGAGCGCTAGATTAGGAGTTTGATCTTCCGCGTTGGGAGCTTTTGTATCATGTTGTTTAAGACTATGTTTAATTTGGATCTTCGTGATGTGTAAGCCGAATTTGGATTTAAGTTCAGACGTTGTTCTGGTAAAGGATTTGGAATTTTATATGCTTATGACGAGTAATTAATTCCGTGATGTTATGTGGAAAGATGAGTAATTATATCTGGTTGTGTGCTTAATATTACATTTTGTACAGCACGGTATTTATTCATTATTCAATATAACATCACCTAATTGTTGCTTGTTAATGGGATATACAGATGTCGGCTAACACTCGTTGCAACACCCGGGGTGATGGAGAGTCAGCCAGGAAGGACCTGCCACCACCACCACCACCTCCGATGACAACGGAAGCATTCTTTGGCCAGTTCTTGGGCAGCCAAAGGAGTGTGGATGAGATGCAGCGTCAGATGAATGAGACCTTGCACAACATCGTTGCCAACACAGCTCAGCAGCAGAGGCAACAACAAGGGCCAGTACCTAATCAGTACAGCTCCTACAAGGATTTCATGGACACTCGCCCTCTGATCTTCAAGGAAGCTACTGAACCGCTGGAGGCAGATGAGTGGCTGCACTCCATGACACAGAAGTTTCAACTTCTGTGTCTAACAGAGGAACTGAAGGCGGAGTATGCCGCGCACAAGCTGGAAGGACCGGCAAGTATCTGGTGGTCCCAGTACCGTGATAATTTGCATGCGGGTACTGCAGTCACATGGGAGATGTTCTCCGCAGCCATGCGCCGTCACTACATCCCAGAAGGAGTGATGGAGATGAAGCTCACTAAGTTCATGAGGCTTTCCCAGGGTACCAGGTCAGTGACAGAATACCTCACCCGTTTCAACCGGTTGGCTCGCTATGCCGCTGACTTCGACAACATTGACGCCAAAAAGATCGCAAGCTTCAAGAGGGGCATGAAGGCAACTCTTCTGTCCAAGATGGGCAACAGCTACTTCATCAGTGACTGCTTGAACCAGGAGACCAACGACAACAGGTTGCTCACAGAGACTCGTCGTCGTGTCCCAGAGGGAGGATCCCACCAAAACAGGGGTCCCAATAGTTTAAGGCCAGCGTTTCGTCCACCACAGGCTAGTGCACACTTCCGTCCACCTCAAGGAAAGATGAACAATGCTCATGCTCGTCCCGCTTACCAGAGGCCCTTCATTGCACCTCTGCAGCAGAACAAGGATAAAGCCGGAGGATCCGGAGCTGGAGGCAGAAGACGCCCTATGTTGTGGGGCCATGCTACAATTGTGGTCAAACGGGGCACCTGTCTCATTTCTGTATAAAGCCCAGGAAGCAGTTCAATCAGTAGAAGCCTCACACAGGGAACGTCCACCACACCACCTTAGACGAAGTGCTAGAGGGAGAACCCGTCACAGCTGGTATGTTCCTTGTTAATCAATTTCCTGAAGTTATCTTATTTTATTCTCGAGCATCGCATTCATTCATTAGTGGGAACTTCGTGCTGCGGAGTCAGCAGAAGGTGGTAGAGTTGGAAAAAGAATATCAGATTAGTGCAGCTGGAGCTGTCCTATACACTCGTAAAATGGTAAAGGATGTAAAAATTACCATTGGGACAACTTCGGTTAGTGTCCATCTCATTGTAATACCTGAGCTAGGTCTAGATGTCATCCTTGGGATGGAATGGATGAAAGCCTAGAAAGTACATCTAGATATAGCCCAGCGTGCAGTATCCATCACCAACCCCCAGAATAGAGCCACTTTTAGAATCCTCCTACCTAAGAATCCAAATCAGTTGGGAGTCATGTTTGCCATCACAGTAGAGTTGTTAGATAAGATCCCTGTAGTTTGTGAGTTTTCGGATGTGTTTCTTGACGATCTTCTGGGATTGCCCCCGGACAGAGATGTCGAGTTTGCTATAGAGTTGGCTCATGGGATAGCACCTATATCTATAAGACCATATAGGATGCCACCCAACGAGTTAGCAGAACTTAAGAAACAACTACAGGAGTTGCTGGAAAAGGGTTTGATTCGCCCGAGTTGTTCACCGTGGGGCTGTCCAGCCATCTTTGTGAAAAAGAAGGATAAAACTTTAAGAATGTGCGTGGACTATCGCCCTCTCAATGCGGTTACCATCAAAAACAAATATCCGTTGCCTCAGATTGATTTGTTGTTTGATCAGTTGTCTAAAGCTAAAGTGTTCTCTAAGATAGACTTACGGTCTGGTTACCATCAGATTAAGATCAGAAAAGAAGATGTACCCAAGACCGCTTTCTCCACAAGATACGGTCTCTTTGAATATCTAGTGATGTCCTTTGGGTTGACCAATGCGCCTGCGCATTTTATGTACTTGATGAACTCGGTGTTCATGCAAGAGTTGGACAAGTTTGTAGTGGTTTTCATCGATGACATCCTGGTATATTCGGAAAATGAGAAGGACCACGCAGAACATCTGAGAATAGTGTTGAAACGGCTAAGGGAACGTAAGCTTTATGCTAAGTTTAGCAAGTGTGAGTTTTGGTTAACTTAAGTGCCTTTTCTGGGTCATATCTTGTCAGCAGAGGGTATCTCAGTGGACCCCTCGAAAGTGCAAGAAGTCATGAATTGGAAAGCACCCGTCAACGTGCATGAGGTTTGCAGCTTTTTAGGATTGGCTGGATACTACCTTTGTTTTATTCCGGACTTTTCTATGATAGCTAAACCCATGACAAGGTTAAATCATAAGAACAAGAAGTTTGAATGGAGCCTAGAATGTGAAACAGCATTCCGTACCTTGAGGACACTGTTAACTACAACACCGATTTTGGCACAACCAAATCTGGAGGAACCTTTTGATGTGTTTTGTGACGCATCGACCATTGGATTGGGATGTGTGTTGATGCAAAATGGAAGAGTCATTGCTTATGCCTCACGACAACTTCGCCCTCATGAAGAGAACTACCCGACACATGACTTGGAGCTAGCAGCAGTCGTGCATGCCTTGAAAATATGGAGACATTACCTATTGGGTAATTTGTGCCACATCTTCACAGATCATAAGAGTTTGAAATACTTGTTCACCCAGTCTGAATTGAATATGAGGCAGAGAAGGTGGTTAGAGTTAATCAAGGATTATAACTTGGAAGTGCACTACCATCCTGGAAAAGCAAATGTTGTAGCCGATGCTTTGAGCCGCAAATCTCATTGCAACTTATTGCAACCCCTGTTAGAAGATGGATTTGATCTAATGCATCCCTCAGTGCTAAGTAATATTGTTATCCAGTGTACCTTGGATAGTGATATTATTGAGGGACAGAAATCAGACAAGGAGCTCATGCAAACCAAACAAAGGCTAGAAACCAGTGAATCTCTGAATTTCATAGTGGATGAGAAAGGAGTCCTTTGGTTCAATCAGCATTTGGTAGTACCTAAGGATCAAGTCTTGCGAGATAGAATTCTCAATGAAGCACATAACTCGAAGCTATCAATTCACCCAGGCAGTAGCAAGATGTACCTGACCTCAGGACAAGGTATTGGTGGTCTAAGATGAAGTTGGATATTGCAGAGTATGTCGCAAAGTGCGATACATGTTGTCGCATTAAGGCAGTACACTTGAAACCTGCCGGTTTGCTACAACCTCTCTCTATACCTGAGTGGAAGTGGGAAGATATCAGTATGGACTTCATCATGGGGTTACCTACCACTCAGAAAGGAAATGATTCTATATGGGTTATTGTTGATCGTTTGACCAAGGTAGCTCACTTTGTACCAGTCAAGGTCACCTATCGACCACATCAGTATGCAGAGCTTTATGTTCAGAATATTCTGAAACTGCATGGTGTTCCCAAAACTATCATATCAGACAGAGGATCTCAATTCATCGCTCGTTTTTGGGAGCAATTGCACAAAGAGTTGGGAACCAAGTTAATTCAAAGTTCCAGTTATCACCCTCAAACAGATGGGCAAACGGAACGAGTGAATCAAGTGTTGGAAGACATGTTGAGAGCATGTGTTGTGTCAGCAAAAGGATCGTGGGAGAAATGGTTACCTTTGGCAGAGTTCTCTTATAACAACAGTTACCAAGAAAGCATTAAGATAGCACCGTTCGATGCTTTGTATGGACGAAAGTGTAGTACCCCTGTCAATTGGATTGAATCAGGAGACAAGGGATTCTATGGTACGGATTATGTGAAAGATGCAGAAGAGATTGTTCGAGATGTTCAACAACATATCCGTGCAGCTTAGTCTCGACAGAAAGGATATGCCGATCAAAGAAGGAAACCTTTGGAGTTTCAAGTTGGTGACTATATATACCTTAAGGTATCACCCATGAAAGGCATCCGCCAGTTTGGAATTAAAAAGAAGTTAGCACCCCGATATGTCGGACCCTATCAGATTGTTGCTAAGAAAGGGAAGGTAGCATACCAAGTATAGTTATCCCAGAGATGAGTGCTATCTTTCCAGTGTTTCATGTATCTCAGTTCAAGAAATGCCTTCGAGTTTCGGAAGAAGAAGCAGTATAGAGTTCCGACATCGTGATCAGATTGGACTTGGAGTACAATGAGAAACCAGAAAAGATCTTGGACACAAAGACCAGAGTCACCAGAAACCGAGAGGTGAAGACTTTCAAGATTCTTTGGGGTAATCATGGTCCGAACGATGCAACCTCGGAGACCGAGGCCTACCTAAGCGCAAACTATCCCGTCTTTTATAATGAAAGGTACGAAACCCAAAATCTCGGGACGAGATTTCTTTAAGGGGGGAAGGGCTGTGACACCCTGTGTCAAGCTTTGCATTAGGATCATCATTAGCCACTAAGCATAAGCATTGCATTGCATTCATGTTTGCTTATGCTATCATTTCATGTGTGTGTTTATTTATATCTTTGAAACTAGAATTGAATAAGTGTTTTATGCTCTAAATCTTGATCAACATGTTTAGCTAAGTTTGCTATGCTTAGAATAAAGAGTAGATTGCTTCTCTTGCTAATCACCTTGCCTAATTAAGCTTAGTTTAAATTTCAAGAATAAAAGTAATTCTTTTCTTAAAATGACCTAATTAGTTTTAATCTAGAACCCTGTAAAATAATGGTTTTCAGAATTTATGACCTACATAAAAAATGTAGAGAATAATATTCTGAACAACTTTGGTTTAAGTGTCAAAACTTAGTTTGGAGTTTTTGAAACTGTTTTGAAGCAAATTTAGTTTGAATCAATCAAAGGAAATTGGAAAAAGAAAAGCAGAGCTGGAATGGGCCGCGTCCTCGCATTCGGCCCACTCAGCCTCGCCCGAGGCCCGCTCGCGCCCACGCCCCGCTCGCCCGCGCGCCTGCGCCGTGCACGTGCCCGCACGCGCGCGCAGCGCACGCCCGCGCGCGCTCACCCGACCACGGCAGCGTCGTACTTCGGCGTTTCTGCCGCGTGGCGGCCGATGCCTGCCGGCCTGCGCCGAACACGCCACGCCACGCCGCGACACTCGCTCTCGCGCCCCGTGTGGCACCCTGCGGCACTGCGCCAACATCGCTGCGCCCTGCCGCTCAGCACCGCAGACCGCTCTGCCCCGCCGTCGCGCCGTGCAGTCGCATCGTCTTTACGCGCCGCAGCGCCTGTCGCCGACCAGTGCCTCGCCTCGTCTCGGTCGCGTCTGAGCACGAAGCCGCGCTAACGGTGCTAGAACCGAGCCTGCATCGCACGCACCGCTGCTACCTCTGCTTCGCACGCCGCAGACGCGCAGCGCCGCTGCCGCTCTGCCACGCTGCTGCCGAGCCGTCGCGTCATCGTTACGCCGCCGCAGTGCTTCGTCCGATCAGCCACTCGTCCCGTCTCGCTTGCGATCGAGTGCCGCATCCACCCTAACGGCGCTAGGACCAAGTAGCGCCCTGCCCCGCGCGCTGCCGGCCCTGCTCTGCACGCACGTACACACGCCACACCGCTGCCACCCGCCGCACCGTCGCGTCCGGGCCCCCACCGGCCACGCCGGTCGGCCATGACCACGTAGAAGGGAGCGTCTACACCCCCTCGACCTCCCGCACCCGCAAACGCACGCGCTCACACTCTACCTCACTCGCTCTGCCTTGGCTCTCGCTGCGCCGAGCACCGGGAGCACCGCAACGCCCCCTTTTCAAAACCGCCTCCACCCGAGCGTCTCTGCTCGATCCATCTCGCCCACTAGTTCACCTTCGCCTCGCACACGCGCTGCTCGCCTCTGTTTAGCCAGCCGAGCTTCACCATTGCCGTATCGCCGACGCCGTTCCTCGGCTCGGAGTCACCATTGCAACGACCAAACCGCGTTCGTCTCCCTCCCGTCCACCTCCGCCGCCTCCATCTCCGTGGAAGCACCAACAAGGGTAGTCAAGGTGAGAACACCAACCCCAATACCCTAGCTCGCCCTCAGTCACCGCACCTCCGTTGGCCATGCGTCATTGCCGCCGTCGCATAGCTCGCACGTGGCCAGACTTCCTCAGAGCCTCACCGGTTCAACAAACCCCCACGCTGCACTCACCACACCACCGTAGTGCTCACGCGCACGCTCGCCGGGCAACGCACCACCGGTAATCACCTCACCACGTCACACCGCCGCGTAGCGCCGCCACCGCACACCGTCGGCTCGCTACAGGGCCGCGCTGGCTCTACCAACCCCACCAGTCGATGCGCGACGTCACCATGAGTCCAGCGCATCCACCCTCACCGCCGACGAGCTCACTGCCGGCGAGAAAACGCCGGTCAGCGCCGTCCCCTGCTCACTGCTGACCGACAGGTGGACCCTGTGTTGACCGTGGGCCCCGCCTGTCAGCCGCTCAGCTCAATCCCGCGCGCACTGGGCCGAGCCCAACACTGTTCATCGTGGGCCGATTCCAGAAATGCCTTTCCTTTTATTCATTTTCAGTAAATGTGTTAATTCTTGTTTATTTTATATCTAGAGTTTGGTAAATCCAAAAATAATGAATTAAATTGTGTTAGACTCTATAAATGATGATCTTTCTGTTAAAAATATAAAAGTAATTTTTAGAGAACGTCTTCAATACTAATGTTTAAATAATCCTTTTCTGCATTTATCAAAGTTAAATGTGTTCATGCATGAAATGATCAAATAAAAATGTGATGTTTTTATGCTAGCTTTTTCATCCTGTGTAGAAGCTAGGAAAAATATGAGTTGTCATATTCCTGTGTAAGTTTTAATGGTTATCTATTAAAATGTGTTTCTACTATTGTTTTAGATTAATTCCTGTGGTAAATATGTGCATGTATAAATCATGAAACTTTTTGTGTAGCCTCTGTGTGCCATGATCTGTCTAGGAAAAATATAATATGTGATATGTTGTATGGAAGAAAAGATACTTGTAGTTCAAGTGTCCTTTTCTAGGGTTTTCTTTGCAAAATCATATAAAATATAATATGTTTGTGCTGATCATGGAATTTTCTTGATAAATATGCGTCTGAGTAAAGAACCTGTTAAAAATAAAATATAGCATGTTTCACACTGTTAGCAAGTAGGTCTAGTTCAAAGTGCTTTTTTCGCATTTAAATTCATCTTTTTGTATCTGCTAGTTGGTAGTTTTGCTATGGGTGATTTTTATTTAGTAGTATCCTTTAAGCATGCTCTAGCCCCTGTAATTTTTGTAGATTTTTATGAGCAGTTTATAATAGGCTTGCTGTGTAAGTGGCCATTAGGGTAATTAATTGGTTAAATGCTTAAGGCCACTTTTAGTGTTTTAATTATTGCTCAAGCATCATCCCTGCACCATCAAGTTTACTTATATGCATTTCAAACATCTAGGATCAGTGGAGGAGCTTCAGGTGCCACCTCAAAAAGCAGAAGTCCAGAAGGTGCAGGAGCTGAACGAGGAGTTCCCAGAGCCAGAACCTAACTTGCCTGAGTGCCCTAACCACCAGCCCTCCACCTTTACTCAAGGTAAACCCCGGAGCATCTTTAAGCCTCCCCGTTTTTACAATTAATTTACTTGAGTATTTTATACTGTGATGCATTAGGTGATAGGAGTTGATTGAATCCTAATTGTTGCATTACCTTCCTTGATTATTGTTTTACCTACCTTGTTAACCTGTTAAATAAAAGTAAAAGCAACTGCTTAGCCTGCTTAGAATAAATGGTAACATTTATACTTATGTTCGTATTATCCCATGGGGATAGTACCAATCACGGTTGCCTATATTTGCTATCGTGGAAAGAGCCAATGGTAGTAATGAAATGCGGTCAACTGGAAGGCAACGACATCAAGTGGTTTATACTTGGGGGCAGTACGTCCGTTGGATCGTATAGGTTTGTATACGATGGTGGCCCTCTTACATCTTTGAATGCGCCCTTTCACATAGGGGTCGTTGCGAGTATCGACCCCGAAGCCGAGTAAACAGTGGCCGGGCCGAGTCTCAGCCTACTGTGAGCACCCTCTAGTTTGGAGATACGACGTGCCCCGTGGTGGCCAACTGATTTCTCCAATTGGGTGGACTACTCTGAGATCGCGGTGGTACTACCTGGACTTTGTTGAGCGGTTACCCAATACATGAACCCGACGGGGGAAGTGTGGGCGTGTGTTAAAGGTAATCTTGCCAGCTGGTTGTATATCGATTCGAGTCGCCGCCTCCCACCGGATAGTGAGGGATTATGCTGAGCTTCACCACGGTACATCTCCATGTGACATCGTAATGGTTCTACTAAAATATTGATGAAGGAATTGGATATATATTATTATATTGATTGCTTAGATTAAGTGTGTGCTCTAGTTTAGCTGCAAAACTTAGAGATAATTAATAGGATGGAAAATGGATGTTCTCTAATCTTTTAGTTTCTTAGTGTTTGCGTTTCCGCAAAAAAAAAAGTTTATCCAGATCCACTTAAATAGCCGTGCATATCCTTGGAGTCTTTATTTTCAGTTAGACGGATAAGTCTAGCTGAGTACATTCTCGTACTCAGGGTTTATCCCGTTTGTTGCAGATGACCAAGTATACTTTGGCTATTGTAAGCACTGTCTCTATCCTGTCGAAGGAGAAGAGGAGTAGGCTTTGGGCAAGATCTTCTACGAGCTCATCTTTTGCTGTTGTTGGACATGATCTCATTGGTACCCCTATCTTTTAATAGTATTCGTGTGGAGTAAGACTTTGGGATCGACTTCAAAAACAATGTTTTATTTGGCCACGTGTGTTGTGGCGTAAGTACTACATTTATTTGGGACAAAGTGTTGTAATAACTTTATTTTGTACTTCAAGTACTTTCGTTTAATTCGTTGGCTCGTTCGAATGTGCATACCTGAGTTTGCGCGATCTGAATTGGATATACGATTGTTAGAAATCCTTCGAGATTTTCGGACTACCGGGATTATATGGACTCAAGTGCTTTAAGTGGTAGTTAAATCGGCTACTTTGGTACTTGATTTCTTATAATTTGGACGGTTCTGCCACAAAATAACTCTTGACGGCAAACACTCAAGGAATGATTGCCAAGAAAAGAGAGTCAGGGAAATAGCTACTACCTTGAGAATCGGATGACACAAATCATTTTGTTGAGGGGCTGAGCTGCCAAGAAAAAAATGAGTGGTCAGATTTTTAACATACGTCAAGGAAATGTAATAACACACAATTATATATGTTTCCTTGAGTGCCGATGACACCCAAGGAAATGTATACACCCCTCAAGGATGTATATTCTCCTTGAGTGCTGATGTTTTTTTTTTCTCAAGTAATGGTTAATAGTCGGGTGTTATCATAACTTTTGTTTGAATAATATTACTGGATAGGTTGACATTTATTGTGAACATTTCGCAAGTTTTTACCAGCTGTAATGGTGGCAATTGACATTCATAGTCTCCGAGTGTTTTTATTTTAACTGCAATACATCACCTGATAGGATATACAATTTAATGAATTTCCAGATCATCTGCATGCCTGGCCCTCTATATAAGCTTCCTCAATGCACGAAACAACCAGCGGTAGTGCATAAAACACACAAGATGTGATGAAAATGAGCCAACAAGTTGATGGGACATGATGTCTCATAGCAATGGGAGGCATAAGGGGAAGCAGTGGTATGCAGATCAAAATAGCGGTTCGCCCAGAGCGTGAGTGCGCCAACATGATCTCAAACCTTCATGGCACGGGTCAATGGCATCTGGCAGTACTTGAATGAAAGCTAATTGCTTGGGTCAATGGCGTAGCTATAACAGAAGCAATCGGGTCACTGCATGCAGTCAAGGCATACAAGATACAACGTTAATGGCAGAGGTAAAGCAAAGAGAAAGAGAAAAATGGAACAACACCAAATGGCAAGGTAGACAAAGGAAACTCTAGCAACTGTTCCGCCCACAAAAGGCAATCATTGCTTGCAACGTTAGTGCAGTCAAAAGTTAAACTCCAGGGTGTGCATATATATCTCAAATGCTCTCCCTAAATGGCCGCCGAAGTTGTAAATATAGAACTACCCTTAATTAGGCGTGTATAACTGGACTGGGTCCTTCCTGGATTTGTATTTCTATGTTGTTAGGGTCCAACTCTTGTTGATTCACCACAAGGTGGTTTATTTGCAATACACATGCCCTAGTCCTTCGCTGAACCTTATACAAACAGCGTTTTTGGCAACATTTTAATATCCTGCATGAACTCGGGGAATGGGGTTGGCTTTTTAAATCTTTGAGACGAGCCGCCCAGCTTGTTTGCTGGTACACACATTTTGCCAAACTACTAGACATATAGAGCCACGGCACAACTGTTGCCCAGCCTAAAAAAATTCTTTGCGCTAACTGTCGATAGCTTTGGTCACCATTTTGTGAAGTCCCATACAGTTATGTAATGGAGGCTTATTAAAAGGAGAAGTTTATTTTTTGCTATCTAACAATTACGATAGTTTATGTTGCTTTGACCAAGGTAACTTTGAAAATTGAAACCACTGTTCCTCGAACTATCAGATAAATTTGGCATCCAGCTGCTTGAAAGGCTTTGGTAATCATGAACATGATTAGAAACATATATTTTAAAAATGAGTAACTACTTTTAAATTAGAAAATATGAATGCAGTACAATAAATTTCCCCGTCAGAGTTAATTGTTATATTATTCTAAGCGTTACACAATTCAATGTCGTGTTATTTTTTTTTAAACATCATTGGGCACATATAGAAAATCCATGGTACATTATTGCGATTATGGAAGATGGCACCAACCATGGACGTGCCATGTGTGCGATGCAATGCATGTAGTGGATGAATGAATACCACCATCGTTAGCTACCAAACAGAGGCATAAATGACCATGACGAGACGTGATTGATGCAGACATGTTGCTCATCCATATTCTCGCATCATATGTGAGCTCGAACTTTGTGCACATGCTTCCGAGATAGACCGGCGAGTCCCTCGATCTATCTGCTGTCTTAAATATGTTGGTTCTGATGGCTCGGCTGCCCGCCCCTGCAAGCCCATTTGCAGCCCTCCTCACTTTCCTCCTTCTGGTTGATCGACCGGCAAAGCTCCGTCGATAGCTGTCACATCCGGTTTTAAGGACAAAATCAGATGTACCCTATATGTGAGCCTAGGAAGTCAAATCTCACATATAGTTATAGAACAAGGTAATATCAAAAGACAGCACTTAAATACATAACATATAAGGCCAAAGAAATAACCTTAACAGAGCAAACAATGGAAGGACACTCCGATCTTCGGGCGAAGACTCCACTCCACAGGGACCAACGGACTGGTTGATCACAAGCCTAACTGCTCGAGACTCTTGCAATCTGGTACCCATCCGGAATTTTTATCCAAGTATTGAAAAGAATAAACAAGCGTAAGTACTTTCGTACTCAACAAATATTTATGGGGTTCATGAGGCTCAAGAAGGTATGACTCTGGTTTAACTGCATAAGCTTTTAGATTATCTCAATTTTAGCATTATAGTAGCATCAATGTTATCAATAGCCCAATAACCATATGATCAAGTGAACGGGATGTAATGCTTATATGAACGGTAACAATAATAAATCATAGATAACAACTGATGAGCCATGACATAAAGACATCACACAGTAAGGAGCCCAAGCCGCTCGTAACCGTGAGCACGGCTATTATAATAGTTTTTAACTATGCGCAGAGGTGTACATCTTTACCCACAAGTCGTGAATTGCCCTTTCGCCCGAGGACGCGACCCTCTTAACCCACTTCCAAGGTAGGCCGACAGGGTTCACTACGAGACCGTTCACTGGTTCCACTAATAGGTAACAACCCGCTACAAGTTCCCTTTAATGAGATCGTAAGAACTCCCCTCCCAGAAGTCACCGCAGTGCACCTTCTAGCAGGCCAAGTCCCCACTTTCTCAGAGCCCTTCTTGCGCCCTCTCGGGTAAGTTGCCACAAACTAGCAAAAGCCTAATACTGAATCAAGCCAGAGCCCATTAGCTTATGGTAGTACTGTTTTCTCGGGGTAATCTCTTACAGAAATATCCCGATGAGTAAGAACACAAGTGTGAGTTCCTGATGTTCCACCTATAGTCCACGTTGCTAAAAAGTCATTTTTATTGTCATTTCATATATCATTAATCAAGTTTACATGATCATAGTTATTCTTAAAGAGCACTAGCTTGATCTACCCAAATGCATAAATTTCCAGGGTGACAAGGTATAAGGTGCAATACTAGGATAACCTTATAGGGTAACAAGGAAACTCATGCATATGATTAATGAGTGATTATCATGAGTAGGACAACAAGGATAATCCCATGTAATACTTGCCTTAAAAGCTTAAATGCTTTGCTCAACTGGTTCTCAACTTCAGACGACTTCTTCTTGATCACCAACGCAACACTCACCGATTGGACAAGATCATAAGCACCACACAAGCAGCTGGACAAACATACATAGCATACAATACATCTAATTTAGAACAATACACCAATCAATGAAAAAGGTTTTAAAAGAAATCTAGGGATCTCTACGATCACACAATCGAAAGGTTTGCTTGTATAAAAGAGAACTACGAGCTTTATTAGTGTTAACTATATAAAAGAGTGTATAAATTATTTCAGAGAAACACCTTGATTGAATTAGGTCAAACTTGTATTTGTATTTTGAAAACGAGAGTTGAAACTATCGATATTTTATGTATAAAACAAGTTGCATAGTTATCAAACAAGTTAGGAGTTAACCATAAAATTACAGAGCTATTAACATGGTATTAAAGGTCACTAATTTAAAGATTAATTCATTACGAGACCAACGCAGCTTGAATGGATCGAAACGGATCTAAAACGTGGAAGATAAGATCTAAACAAGTTTTGGGGATTTAAAACACACATTTCAAACCATTTAATAAATAAACATTTTCAAAGTTTCAAAACAGATTGATTACGGTTTTAACGTGTAGATAAAAACTCTACGAATCTAACGCAACTCGAATGGATCAAATCGGAGTTAAAACACAACTTTTATAAGCATTTGAAAAGGAGTGGCAGATCTGTAATTAGAGATTTTCAATTGATTTTCGAATAAAACGAAACCCGAACTGAAATACGCTTTTCAGAAGAGAAAGCGTAAACGCGGGAGGCGCTAAGGGGACCGTGGTGTGGGGCCGGCAGGTTGCCATGTGGCGCTACGCGATTGGGCAGGACCGTAGACCAGCAGTGAACCGCGCGCAGGGGCTTGGTCCACCGGTCCATGGTGGACCAGAAGGCGTACCCCTTCGGGGGATCTAATCTGGACCATCCGCGTGGGATCAGACGGCTCAGAGGGCGGCGGGGAGGGGACTGCGGGTGCTGCTCGTCGGAGCAGGGAGGGGATGCGGCGGCGCCATGGCCGGAGACGAGCGACGCTACTCAATCCGCCACGCTAGTGCACGATTCGCAGAGCGAAAAGGTCGGGGAGAGAGAGGGGGAGATCGCGAACACGATTGTGCTACTGATTGAACCTATTTCGCACCGGAGACGGCGACGCGATGGATTAGGCGGCTCGACGGTTCTGGCTAACAAGAACATAGGGATAGGGAGCGAAAGAGAGAGCAATAAGGCACCTGGGGCCTTTCTTACCACAACGCGTAGCTCGGTGACCGGTTAGGGAGGGCAGTGGAGTTGGGCAACAGCGGGACGATGACGGCGGGATCCGGTGATGGTCGCGGCTCGTGGCGGCGGCGCTCGGAGGCTTCACGGCTTTGTGCGCGAGGGCAAGAAGGAGGCGGAGGGGGTTTCGGGTTCGGCTTTATAGCCCGAGGGCACAACAGAGAGGGAAAGGGGCAATCGCGAGCTTGATTCGCGCTTCCGCTGAAGGAAAGTGCCGGCGTGCGAGAAAGGAAAGGAGGGAGGAAGACGACGGTGTCCTCCCTGGCATGCGGGGTCCGCCTACCAGTGAGAGATAGAGAGGGAGGGCGCACTCGTCCACTGTGGGGCAGAGCGGGCCAGGTAGCTGGGCCGAGCGAGGGAAGCTGGGCCGAGGATGAACAGGCCTTCGGGAGAAGAGAGGCCGAGAGGGCCTGGGCTGCGATGCCGCCTGGGCCAGATGGCCAGATGGATGGAGGGGAGGGTTTTGTTTTTAACTTTCTTTTCTTTTATTTGAAAGCTATTTCAAAATCCTTTTCAAAGACATTTCCAAAACCTATTTGAATTCAATTTAGTTTTTCAAACCACTCAATAAAAAGAACCCAATGCAAAGGCATGAATGCTCAAACATGTATCTAACCCTAGGGTTACTTTTAACTTTATTAAAAAGTTTTATTTTTCCTATATTTTTATGAGCACAAAAATTCACAAATAAATCATTTATTGCTATTTTTTCAGAAAGCAAAATTTGAGGTGTTACAATGGCAGAGAAGATTCATTTTTCTTCATCGCCTTGGGGCTCATGGTGCCATCACTGTTCCCTCTCCAAGAAATAATATATTTTATCTGGTAATGTCTAGTTTCCATGTGCCTCCCCTTCCCAGTGGTTATTTTCATCAACTTCTCAACACTACCCATTTCCTCTCAGATATGTCCTCCTTCTAAGTGTGTCTATTATGAAATGACTTGGGTGTGCCACAATCCATACAAAAAGATTTATATATAGAGAGGGAGATCATGTCATTGAAGGTGAAATTTTAGAAGGTACATATCATGATAAATTGCATTCACTTCGAACATATAATGTACTCGGTCCCTTAAAAATAATGTACACTTCACTATGCTTCACCGCATTTGATTTTTTTTATGTAAAGAACCCATCCAATTATTACTAGTTTGGTTGATGTGATAGATAATAGTTGCTGCATATATACTTGACTGATTTCGATGTGCTAAATATCGGGAAGAGGAGCCACATGGGAAGCAGAGCTCTTAGGGCACGTACAACAGGTCTCTAAAAGTCGTCTCTACAACGTATATTTTACAAAAAGCGCCCCACACTACTACAGAAAGGAAAAATAGTGCCGGTTCGAAATCCCGTGCCGGATTTTGAACCGGTACTGAGCTTTCGGCAGTGATGATTTTCGGGTAAAATTCGCGAACGCGCTCCGCCGGGGATTCGAACCGGAGACCTTACCCTCACGCGGAAACCTCCTCTACCACTCCACCCATGACTCACTTGTGTCTAGATTCGTTAGTACTTCTTCTTATTCTATACTAAACCGAGTGTAAATTGATTGTTTGAGCCACTAAACGAATTCAAATGAAAAAGTTGTGAACTACAAAGTTTCATAACTTTTCGAGATCTACAACTTTCATGTAGCAAGTTTTTTCATCCGAGGCCGTTTACAAAAATTTGAATTTCAAATTTGACACATTCAAACGTATTTTTCGGCCACTAAACGATTTCAAATGAAAAGGTTGTGAACTACAAAGTTTCATAACTTTTCGAGATATACATCTTTCATGTACAAAGTTTCTCCATCAGAGATCGTTTACAAAAATCAAAAAAGTCAACTCTACAGGTATATCAGTGCCGGTTCCAGCCACGAACCGGCACTGAAGCTCCTCATCACTGTCGGTTCGTGCCTGGAACCGGCAGTGAAAGTGGCCATGATATCACTGCCGGTTCCAGCGACGAACCGGCAGTGATGAGGAGCTTCAGTGCCGGTTCGCGGCTGGAACCGACACTGATATACCTGTAGAGTTGACTTTTTTTATTTTTGTAAACGCCCTTGGATGGAAAAACTTTGTACATGAAAGTTGTAGATCTCGAAAAGTTATGAAACTTTGTAGTTCGCAACTTTTTCATTTGAAATCGTTTAGTTGCCGAAAAATACGTTCGAATGTGTCAAATTTGAAATTCAAATTTTTGTAAACGACCTCGGATGAAAAAACTTGCTACATGAAATTTCTAGATCTCGAAAAGTTATGAAACTTTGTAGTTTACAACTTTTTCATTTGAATTCTTTTAGTGGCTGAAACAATCAATTTACAAATCTGATTTTTCAAATTACGAACCGACAGTGATGAGGACCTTCACTGCCGATTTTGCCAGACCCGACAGTGATAGGACAGCAGTGATGTTGAAATCTGTAGTAGTGTCACCAATACGTAGAGACAGGATCGGCGTCGTCTGGTGAGACGACGGGGATGTCCCGTTGCCTGACACCGAGACAACTTCTCCGGCAGCATTGCACGGGCTTTGGCGTCTCCATACCTGAGGGCGAGGATCCCGTGGGCATGGTTGAGGAAAATCTCACTCAAGAGATCCAAGTAATGAAAATAAACAAGGATGTGTGCATCTTGTATTTAACAATTATAACATTGGTTTCATGATGCTTAAAACAATTATGACACGAGCTTACAGCATTAAACATTTTAATGATTCAATTTTAGTGTTAGTAGCAACAAGTGCAGCAATGCCCCAATTAATCCTATGAAACTAATAAAATGTATACTGGAATTGCATTAAAAAATTTTGATGATCATTTTTCATCCAATAAGAGCTTGAGACTACTCTTAACTGTGAGCATGACTATTATAATAGTTTGAGACTCTACAGTGGTTGTACAACTTTACCCATGAGCCCTGATTTGGCCTTTTATCCGAGGTAGCTAACCTCTTTACCCACTTCCTAGGAAGCTCCATAGTGTTCACTATAAACTATTTCAAAGGTTTATCTAACATATTAGTAAACTACTACATGATAGAATTTGCGCAGCGCCGCCTTGGCAGCCTCCGTGGCGGGCACAGAGTCTGCCCTCCATGGTTATTCGGTGGTCGGCATGGCCGGCCGGCTACTGAAGAGGGACAGCAAGTGCGCCCAGTGCACAAAGCCCCAGAACCCCTAGCTAATCACAATAATCATTCATGGGGTTAATAAATAATCATGGCATTTAGTGATAGTTTTGACTAACCTAGGTCTCAGGTACTCGCCAGCTTGCTAATAATGTGCAAGGATCGAGATGCCTAAGAGAGGGGGTGAATTGGGCTTCTCTTAAATTTCTAAACCGGAAATTAAAATCTAAGCAGTGCCAATTACCCCCTAGTACCTACAAGTGTCAATATAGCTAAACAAAGCAAGTAACTAGACAATAAGTAAAGAAATAACATCCTAGAAGCAATTCTAAACAGGCATCATCATAAAAAGAACAAGTATGAAGAAAGTAATGCTTGATAGTAATTGAAAGAGAAGGAGAAGGAAGAAGGAAGTGACGCGTCGATGTTTTCCTGAGGTATCCACTACTACAAAAACGAATTTCCACTGAGGGCACTTTGGATTAACCGCAGCGGGTATGGGCGCCCACCGCGGTTAATGCATTTATCGCAGTGGCCAATAAGAAAGCCCATCTCTGTAAATCTTTCGGGGAAACGAAAAAAAGAAAAAAAACCCACATGGGCTTGGATCTGGGCCACGATGGACCTAGCTAGATCTCACCGCCATCGAGCATCGTGGTAGAGCCAGCGTTGTGCAGCGTGTCCATCTGCCGCAGCTCCACCGTCGATCAATGAGGACGTGGCTGTGGTTTATGTCGGCCAGCATAGTGCAGCCACTAAGCGCCATGGTGAGCTTGAATTCATCTTAGAGCATCCGGAGCACGTTCTGGACGCCTGCCTCGCCGTTCGCCGCCAGCGCGAACACCACCGCCCGCCCGACCTAGATAGAGATACAGAGCAGATAAGTGCGCGACGGCATTCATGGGGGACTGATGAACTAGTGTGTGTGGTCCGGGTGACTGCAGGCACTTACGAAGATGGCAGCGGCAGCCAGGGCGAGTGCCTTGAACACGTCGATGTCGCGGCGGATGCTGCCATCCAGGTACACCGGCATGCGCCCCTACGCGGCCTTCACGACCTCCTCTAGGGTGCTGTTGGTGGCCGGCACGTAGTCCAGCTGGCACGCGCCATGGTTGGATACGATGATGCCCGCCGCACCGAAGTGGACGGCTAGCCTCGCTGCGCATTGCGTTGCTGTTGCAGTCCCACGGACCGACAATTGGGAGAACTAGGGCACCGAGAAGGTTGTGCGCGAGCGGCTGCGTGAGGGAGCGGTTCGGTGCTGTGAGTTTATGACTGAAACCCTAGACTCCTCTTTTATACGAGCCCAGTATATGAGCCTCGCCCTATGCTGTTGGGCCTCAGCCTTTTCGGTGGCAGGCTTTTAACGTTGTCCACTGCGGTAAATAGTGTATTTTCCGCAGCGGACACTTTAAGAACCCCGCTGTGGTAAATCTATTTAGCATAGCAGATATCTTATCCTATTTACTGCAATGGATACGTTAACATGTCCGCTGCGGTAAATGGATTTACCACAACGGACAAAAATGCCCGCCATAGTAAATAAAATAATACCCGTTGTAGTAAATCATGGGATTTTCCGCAGTGGGCAAAACTAGTGTCCACCACGGAAATTAAAGATTTTAGGCAACGCTATGAAAGCTCGATTTTGACGTAATGATCGAGGAGTCGACACTCCCCCTATTCCTCGTTGGAGCACCCGCTCAAGGGTATCGCTCCCCCTTGGTCCGCGCAAGGACTAAGTGCTCTTTTCAAGCTGATTCTTCGCCGCTCTAGCTCGGTGAATTGCCAATAACCAATCACAAGTGGAATTGGGCCATCCACACAATCACCTCCGGATGGTCACCAAGCCTCCGATCGCCACCAAACCATCTTGGTAATGTCGATCACCAAGAGTAACATGTAGAAGACCCTCACATGAAAAAAAGCTTGGCTAATGAGGAAGATGGATGCACACTTGTCACTCCCTAATAATCTGCTAATGAGGTCCTAAGCAATGGAATCACAAATCTCAATCACCTCACTAGGCTCTAGCTCTCCCTTGCACTCTCACAAGTTTCCTCAACTGAACAAAAGGGCAAGTGGGCTAGTATGGACAAGTTGGACAAGTATAAATACCCCGACCATCCAACTAGCCGTTAATAACATCAACTTTGCTACATACCTCTGGACCAGACCAGTATGGGGCAACCGGACCTATTCGCATTGGTCCGGACCTCACAGGTCACACAACATCCTCACTGTTCTTCGGACCTCCGAAGCAGTACCAATTGTTCCGGACGCTTGGTCTTGATGCAATTTGGAGGAAAAACCCTCATTCTGAACCTCTCTATGTTGCTCTGGACCCATCACCATTGGTCCGGACGCTTGCTCCGACGTAGTCCGGAGCCAAACCCTTGTTTCTGGACCTCTCTGGAAACATTCGGACCATCTCCATTTGTCTAGACCCTAGTGTCCTAAATTCCAGAGCTCCCTGATTCTCTGAGTAAATCCTGGGTCATCCGACCACAACCAATTGGTCCGGACCCCTCTAGGCAACTGGTCCGGAGCCTGTTTGAGGCTCCCAATCACTTCGGATTTCAAAACTTTGTGAATGGAAGTAGCTCTAAACCACTCAAGGGCTATCTGTAGACTATCTAGGTCTAGGTTTGATAAGTGTGCACCACACCTACATCACTAACAATTCCTAGGTCAAGCTACTAATCTCATACCTCCCTTAATAGTATGGCCAAACAAAAATAAAGGTGCTAAACTACTCTAAGTGTCTCTTCAACTCTAATTGACACTTAGACCTAGTCTATGCTTCAACCTTGTCGCCAATCCCTTGAAAACTGAAATGAATCCATTTTGGGGGCTTGAATACCATTGATCGCCCAATCAATATCCATTACTATGACCTAACTTACCAATTTACCTCTATAAAACACATGTTAGTCATAGTAATCTTGCATTATCATTAATCACCGAAACCATGGGGCCTAGATGCTTTCATACTGAATGTTGGTATGAAAGTTGTGGTCCAATTTAGAGAAACTATTAATAAATATTGGACGTACATAGAAAATTGGGCACAAATGTCATGAATCAAAATCTATACACTTCACATATAGATTGTCAGAGAGTGTCTGATTAGTACAAGTTCAGCAATGAAGATTACAAACTTAACATTTTAATTTGTATGTTGCAAAATTAGGTGAAGCAAATGAGTGCTATGCTTCCCAAGCTTGATCGTTTACTTGTCCTTTCCTTAAGCCCATCGATAGATCTGGGAAGAGAAGATGAAATTTGCAATTGAACAATTTAAATGCGATAGGTTTTTTTGATTTATTTCTTAAAAATCAGTATAATAAATTGATGCATGCTTTGCCACTCCTTGATGAGTTTAAATGACATTCTTATTTTAATTACTAATATTAGATTCAAATTTGATTCTTTTGATTTAATTTAATTCATTCTCATATTTTTTTACTGCTCGATCACATTTAACTACCAATGAATATTCAACTTGACATGAGGATAAAATGGTCAACTTGTAACTTGATGAGACAATGATGTGTGACACATCCCTGTCTTTATCTAAAGATGCATTTTAAAGGTTTCCTCGAAGGCTTTTAGACTTCATATAGAACGCTTGTCTTAAGGTTTCTATCAAAGGTCTCTAGTTTGTCCAATGGTGACGCGAAGATTAACTAAAGATTGGATATAGACAAAAGGAAAATGGGGGCAATGGATCCAACATTTGTTCCACAACAATATCAAACTTAGATGTTATTATGGCCTTGGAAGTCTCCACAAATAATATCTGGTTAAATTCCTACACTTATAGGCACCAAAATCCACAACCTAGCTTAGATGTTAAGTAGATTCTGTTACTCTTCTCCGCACTTCTCTGTTTCTTAGCTATGTTCAAAGAAATTTCCCTTTAAACATGTTGATGGCACTACTACAAAAAATATTTACCGCAAAACACCCTTCGAAGCTTTCAGGAATTTCAACCACCTCGGTTAATGCCTAGCATTAACTGAGGTAGTCATTTTTATTAACCGAGGCGGTTACAACAACCGCCTTGCAAAAAACATTAATCTAGGTGGCCACCCTTATGCCCGCCTTAACCGAGGATTTATTAACCGAGGCGATCATCCTAACATAACTGCCTCGGTTAATCATTTATAGAGGTAGGCATTCTATCCATAACCGCCTCGGTAAATCATCCTAGTCGGCTAACCCACAACAACACTTATGATCTTCCATATACAAACAAAATCACAAACCCTAGAATCACTCCCACACTCACCCCTCTCCAAGTCCTAGCTGCACCCCACCCATCCTGATCCCACCCAACGCCTCCTTCCATGCCCGTGTCACCCCCTCCCCTCCCCGCTCGGTGGCCTCTCTTCCCCTCCCAGCATTACCACCTCTCCTACCTGCCAGACCACGCCCAACGGCCTCGCCTTCCCCTTAGGATGGTGGTGGAGGGCCAGCCTGGCCTGGCAGCACGGTCCCCGATGTGGCCTGGTAGCGTGGCCCCCTGGCGTGGCCTAGAGGTGCATCCAGGTGGTGTATCCAGACCCGTTGGCACTCAACGTCCCGACAGCGTTTCAAGGCCGTGCCGTAGCATGGTCATGAGGTGCCGTAGCATGCCCTAGTGGTGCTGCCTGACACCTCCTCCTCCAAGCCCTCCCTCTCTCAAGCGCCTCAGTGGCCACGGATCTGACAACCTGGCTGCGGGTCCTCGGATCTAGAAATTAGAAGGCCAGATCTGACGGCGGCGGCAGTTAAGATCCGGTTGTGGCTGCTGGATCTCATGGATGGGCTCGCCGGGCTTATCAGTGGGTTTTGTTTTTTATTTTATTAGATTTACCGAGGCTTGCATTCAATCACCTCAGAAAATATCTCATTTACCGTGACCTTTTGATCGATGCGGCTGTGATGCTGCCACGGTAAATCAAATCTGCCAGCCTTGGTAAATCAGTTTTGTAGTCGTGTGGCCATCATGGAAGTGTTTCACTTCAATGAAACTGAGTGAAGTCATACACATAGATGCCATAACTTCATTTCTAACTGCTAAAGAGAAAATATACTGATGTTTTGGGCGCATAATCAATGTTGTTGGAACATATAATATTAGAATAGAAGAGTGTACACCACATAAAAAGCAAAGTATAGCCTGCGTGACATATGGTTTGTGTTTGTGAATGAGTTAGTATCAGAGGAAAATCCATCTATACATAGCAAAAAGCAACCGTCAAGAGTACTCAGAATGAGATATGCTTTCTTTCTAAAAAAAAATGAATGAGATGCTTTCTTTATATACCAAGTATCATTTCCCAGTTCATGCTTTAACGGTGACATTGCTGTATAAAAAACAGTATAAGTTGTTGTTATAGGCCATCAATGTAAGCCCCATACAACCTTTTATTGTATCAATTCATAGACAGATTTATTCTCTGAAAAGCACTACAAGAAAAGCTAGAATACTAGTCTTTAATAGGTGCACATAATTTCTGAAAGACGCATTGTTTTCTTTTTGGTCAACTCTGAGCAATTTATGTGGAATTTTTTTTTAGAAGCTAAGCGTATATGAGGTCATCAATAGCAATGTTTATTTAGTATGTACTGTGCGTCTACTAATTTAATTATTTTGTTCCTTGTTATTAACTGAGGATAATTGACTTGCAAACACTAATATATATAAAACAACATACAACTAATGGATTATTGCCATATAAGGCCACATTAAATACATGCCACATATATTTCAACAGTCATAAGGCTTTTGAGGAATATAGTGGCCATGGGCCAAGGTTAAAAATCCACCTATACAAGCCCAACAAGGGCCCACAAAAGTCTAGGGTTTCTGTCCCCCACCTACTATAAATACCCCTCCTTCCATAGACTATTCACACACGTTTCCCCATTCCCCGTTTTCTTCATACACTCCTCATTTCTTTTCTGCTGGAAGGAGATCTGCAAGCATCAAGGTGGAATTTCTATCTGCAAGGAAACACCAGAGGTGAGAACTCGTACTGCAAGATGCATCAGCTTGATTTTCTGAATTGCTCATTTGTAGTTTTGTACCCTCTCTGCTATCTGGTTCTGGGCAACAAGTAGATCAGGTTTCTAGAAATAGTTCGTATTTTGTTTCTTTCAGCAACAATCAATCTGCAGAAAAGTTTATACCGACCAAACATTCTTGAGAGCACGGATTTGGTTGTTTCTGTCTATTTTCTTGATCTGTTTTGGTTGGAAACCTAGATTCTTTGAATGTCACAAGTGTATAACCTTATCACTAGCTACAGCACTTTGGATGGCCTTATGTTGAGGCTTATTTTTTGGAAGGTTACTTCGGCAAGGCATTCCACCCCCCTAGCTAGCAGCTGCAGGTATTGGGTTGAGAGCAAGGAGGCCACGCTGCTAGTCAGCTGATGGCTAGTGGGGTCCAACTGTTGGGCCATAAGGACTAAGGACAGATTTGAGGACCAGCAGAGAACGGGGGGGGGGGGGGGGGGGGTTGTGGTGTGTGTGTGTTGTGGTTTAGGGGGAGGGGGATAGTACAATCATGCATACCTTCTGGATTCACTACTACAAAAAAAATTGTAAAGCAGTCGCTTTGGCTTTACCTAGGCGGGCATGTTAGGATACCTGCCTCGGTTAATCATTTAAAAAACAAAAAAACATGAGCCCTGCCCGCAAGCCCGTTTCCGAGCCCACGGCAAGCCCATTCCCATCATAATAGCTGGATCCGCTTGGAGGAACCGCCCAGACGCCGCTGGATGGGAAGAGGTGCGAACCCGCGAGATCCGTTAGAGAAGCTGTTGGATCCTTTGTCGCCAGATCCGCCATTGCCATTTCTGGACCGAGCCACCATGGTGGCATCCCTCCACTAGATCTGCTTGGGAGGCGGGTGAGGTGTGGATCCGCGAGAAGGAGAGAGAAGACGAGGAACCTACCTCCTCCTTGTGCCGGGGCTGGCCTTCTCCTCGCCGCCAAAGCATCCCATGTCCGCGCCGCCAAGGCGGCCTCTCGCCGTGCCACGGCCGCCTGCTACTGAGCCGGGGAAGGGCGTGTCTGTGCCATCGGGAGGGAGAGGTACCGCACCACCCGTGCGAGAGAGAGGAGCCGTCAGCCTCCATGCAAGAGTAGAGGAAGGAGAGCTGCGCACCACCAGTCTCCTTGCGAGAGAGGATATGAGAGGTATGGTTTGTGTGAGAGAGAATGAGAGTGTGTGTGCGGCGGTGGAGGGGTGAGAGGTGTGCGCCGGTCACTAAGGGATGAGAGATAGATAGAGTTTTGCTAGTGCTATATATACTATGTATCGTTGTCGGGCCTTGATGGGTTGGTGATGCCTCCTCCTTAACCGTGGCGGCCTTATACGATGCCCTCCATGGTGAATCGACTTAGCGTGGTGGGCATCTTAAGACGTCTGCCTCAGAAAATAAGCAAAAGTGTTCGCCACGTTTAATAAAAAGTGTCCGCCTCGGTAAATCATGGGATTTACCATGACGGGCTAAAATATGAGCCTGCAACGGACGCCGTCGGGCGACACTGGAAATTCAATCCTGTAGCGGTGATATACAGTACTTTATGCGTCACTTTTGTTTCATCCTTCTTTTTCTCAGTCAGAATTCTTGATTTTAAACATGAATATTTCTGTATTAGTTCACTACATATGGGAATGCGTCTCCCAGTTTCATCACACGGAGAAACCAGATCTAGTGGGATTGTCAGTGGATAAAGTAAATATGAATGATAACGCATCTTTTGTCTCAATTGAAATATGAAATTAGAGATAATGAGATATTTTCTTCAAATTAATTTGAGACAATGAGAATCAAATGAAAGAGAGTGAAGAAAGCATAGACGACAGGGCATCTTAAGTCACATACAGAAATGAAAAGAAAATGTATAAGAAAACATGGTCCAACAGATGGTTCTAAGATATTTTTTTTGTCAAACTCATTATATATGTATATATATAGAAGACAATGACACTGAAGAAAATGAACTTGGGATAACTTTTCGATATACATCAGTTTCAATTTATCTGCATTTATAAAGTAAGTGATGTCTTAACCATCTATCTAATTTCTTTCCATGTTTGCAGTGTTGAATCCATCGAGTTTTATTTATTGCATGCCCTTAACTGAAGGAAGGATTCTTCTTGGGAATATATCAACAATCATGTTCCAGACTCAAGACTCGGATCATCTCGTAGGAGACAGAAAAATCATTGTGTTAGCCCTACCTGCTCCTGGCAATCCAGTTCCTGGTCCATTTCGTGCACAGCGTGAACGTAGAACATTCTGGACAGCATGTGCAAGTTGCAACAAAAAGAGCAAACATTCCATAGAGTATCTTCATTGCAACATTTCCTGCCTTCAATGCAGTGTAACATTCAAAGCTAGTGAAGTATCAAGGCCTCGAAACCAACGTACAACCACTACAGAGAATGTTTCCAGAGCAATTGTTACCTCTCCAGCGGCCATACTGGAACCTAGCAAAATGACACGAACTGTGGATACTCCTCTCCACAAGAAGGTTAAAAGGGAGATCAATGTGACATGGGCTGTGGACAAACATGGAGACAATCTTCAGGGTAGCTTCCACAAACAAAAAAGAAATACAATCATGGAACCTAACATTATTAGAGGAAATGTTCATCATGAGAAGCCAGTTCGAATGAATATTACAAACAGAATCTCTAAGGATGATATAAAGATGTTTATGGTGTCCATGGGCAGGAATAAGGTCATAGAAGCAACAATCAAAGGAAACATGAAAAAATGAAAGTGAGAAGCCATACCCAAGGTAATATTTATATGTAGTGTTCCAAATGTCCTATTAATATAATTCTCTTAATTTGTTTTACTTCTGTTACAAATGTTTTTCTGTTCTTCTTTCATATGGCTGAATAAGTAGTCTATAAAAATTCTTATAAATATATCTTTCTTTTACTGGTTGTCTTATTAGTTTATCTGTACAAATTATGTAGCTTTAGTATTGTCCCATGAGTAAAAATACATGTTCTACTATAAACTATGAAATGTTTTGTCTTATGATGATAGCTTCTATTGATACATTTTAAGGAATCATATGCCCTTTTTATTATTATGTTCTATATAAGTTTATAGCTAATTCCAGTTCACATTTTATTTCTTGTCGTTGTTGTAGATGGAGAACACAATGGCAGCACTGAAGGACCTTGTGTGTTCTAATCAGTTTCAACATCCCAAGAAGTAATTCCAAATGAAAGATTCTGCTACGAGGAATGGTCCAATGTGGTTTCTGAATCAAAAACTTATTTTTTACATCCAATAACTTGGTTTTTGTAACAAGGTTGCTGTGGGGTTACAAACGAATCTAATACCTTCGATGATACTTTTGGATTTTTTTTGCAAGAACATTATTAGCTGCTTTTTTTCATGAGAAATAATTCCTCTTGAATGTCACAAGTGTATCTTCCTACCTGGCTTATCCACATCCGGAGATGATTTAGAGGTCTGGCTATACTTGAAGTCCCCCCTGTCTGATCTCGGCCTTGCTAATTTAAATTATATGTTAAAGCTAAAATGTATGAGAAGTGTATTACTAGATCAACCGTTCCTTTCTTTTTACTAATTGATAATTAATAATGGTTAATAAAGTATGTGTAGGTAACATAACCTTTTTGGTACTAGACCAAGTATATATGGTGACTTCCTGGCTATGAATTGAGCTCCACTCAACTTGAAGTCTTTAGTTTACTTTCCTTGAGACATGCTTTTTTCTGACCACATTGTTGTATGATATTTATGAAATTATTTGAGCTCAACTCAATGTCATTAAAAATATCAAACACTGGTGTCGTACATTTCAGAATCCAAAGAAGAAGAGAGCTTGCTTGATAAACTTCAACTGTTTACACGTAAACCTTCCAGAGTTCGTACTACTAAGTAAAGTACCCACTCCAATGAACTCTAAAAAATATTCACTAACCTTCATAGGAAAAAAGACACGAGGATTAGACTACATGAGATTATTGTGTTGTTGCCTTCTACCAGGCTACAATCTCAGCTTGTACTTGTCATGTGAAAGAAAAGCAGAGTCTTAAAGCTGCATTTTATGTCCTCACAAATTTATGAATATTAACAACAGGCACATGTCAACCCAAAACAAGGGCATATCTGAAAACTTTAATTTTTGTACCAACAACAGGTGATACATCTGCCTACAGCTTCTGATACACTGCAATTTCTTTGAGAAAAATATAGCTTCTAAGTTAAGAGCCTCATTACACAATGTCCTATTGCAAGCATCCTTTACATTCTGCGAACTCAAGCCAAACCAATGCAGATACTTCACATAGTAGTCTGCTGCTTCTTCTGAAGTCTAAACTTACTATGAGATCGTTTGTTTATTTGAATGCAATGAACTGTTGTTTTTTTGTGATCTACTGGATATTTCTTATATATAAGAAAGGGGAACTAGGATTATAGAAATAGATAAAAAAACCTAAAAAGCAAACAAAAAGATGAACTCTCTGTGAAAAATGTGTTTGCATCCTAGGCCTTGTCTGTAACATGAGCAAACTCTTTCTGGAAAATGTGTATGCATCCTAGGCCGCCTTGTCCGCAACATGAGCAAACACTATACCATAGCCAATGTATAGCGTCAAACAACGGTCGCTAAAACATAATATTAACGTCCAACAATTGGTCGGTATAAATTTGTAACAGATTATCGGTCGCTATTTTTACTCGCACCCATGATACATATATTTAGTTGTTTACCTCAAACCATCGGTCGCTAAAAACACATCTTAGGGTCAAACAATTGGTCGGTATAGCCTGTTTTTGTTTTAGCGCGCTCAGTCGAGCCCATTCGCGCATACCGAATTTGGGCGGCCCACCGGTCAGTGTTCCCCAAATCCCTATCTATCTCCAGCCAGAACCACATCTCACCTCACGCCGCATCTTGCCCATGCACTGCCACGCCACCGCATGCGCGCAAGCTAGCTTGCAGGAGGGCCAGTCCCGCAGCCTCGTCGTCCGGCGAGCCCATCCGCTGTCCTCGTCGTTCAGCGAGCCCGCCCGCCGTCCTCCTCTTGGTGTCTTCCACATCCTTGTCGTCGTGCCCGCTGTCTCCTGTGCCGCGGCTGCCGTGTCCTCACCATCCCTGCTGCGCATTCATCGCGAGGCACCGCAGCAGTCATCCCCACCCCCATTGGTGCAGCCGCCGCCGCCCCTGCTCCCGCTGCCCACGAGCTCGAACAGGAGCGTGCCCAAGCAGGTACTCGTTCTCTTTCATTCCCTTCCGATTCCTTCCTATCCCCTCTATATTGGAGGCGTTACTTTCATTTTTTACTAGATGGAATGTGTGAATGATGTTGCCTGCATTTGATTGTACATGTGTACTGTATTGTGTCGAATTTCTTTGAATTTGTTGGTATATACCAGCCAAGTCTAGAACTCTAGATCAAGCTGATGCACTAGATCGATTGCTCCTAGCTGCTTGCATTGCTGCCGGTAGATCTATTGAAGTACTATATCAGTGGCGGTTCAAACCCCCCCTCCAGTGGCGGTTTTTGAACCGCCACAACCATCTCGGCAGTGATAAGCTCATCACATCACTGCCGGTTTGATGGCTCAAGCATCACTGCCGGTTCGTGTTACAAATCGGCAGTGATGCTTGAGCTATCACTGCCGGTTTCTTTAACTAACCGGCAGTGTATGCGTTATATCACTATAGGTTTTAATTGATCCGACAGTGATATAATTTTTACAATTTGCAGTAATAAATGAACCATTTGATATCGATGTGAAAGTGTCAATCTTATTAAAAAACCATCAACATTTATATTACAAAAACCATCAACATTTATATTACAGAAATTCATAGAAGTGTCAATCTTATTGTACAATAGTTCAACGATTTAGTACTATCAATTCGGTGAAGTGTAAGTCACCTATCTTGTAACCAAAAAACCTCATCGATGAACAACAACGTATTAAATAGTACACTCTCCATTGCTTCACACCTACGAGCACATGGTGTACTAACAACGGTTAATGGTGGTCGAGTAGTTGGTGGGTCTCCCTTCTTAGTCGCAACCAACTTTGCTTGAAATTCTGCAGTAGTTAGTGTTGGCTCTTCATCAGCACATTGCCAGTCATAACCCAATGCATCCATTACTTGGTTCAGAATGGATTCGAAACTACACCCTGCGTAGGTCATGTCATACTCCTCTACCTATAAGTATTGGCACAAGGTAGTGTTAATTATAAGAGCAATATTAACAACATACAAGAACAAATCTAGGTATAAGCTTTGAGTCTTTGACTTACCATTGGTGAGTTATGAGCCATTCATGCATTGAACCCCCGAAGATCATGATACATGTTGTGATTAATAGCTTGAATCTTCACTGATGACAGAGTAGGAAGTGTGATCCCATTTCTTGAGAGCGTAGTTGCACAAGTAAAGACAACATACTTAACAGCAACACCCCATTGGGTGGTCTGTATTCCCACCTCTGAGATTTGAAACACATTGCGACCGCCAACACCACCGCGGCCACGACCACGACCACTACCACTACCCATCCTAACGGCAATTGAAAATGAAATACGACATTGGAATTGTGGACCATTATCTACACGATAAAGCTGAACATCCACATTGTCAACCCCAAAATAGGCTAGAGTTCCTTTAACTTGGATGATCTAGTTTCGTACATATGAAAAATATATTGATTAACTTACTATGCTTGGATGATTCCGTGGTACTACCGGCAATACCGGATCGAAACCCATCCAAGTACAATGACCATTCCAACCAATTTCTTCCGGTGGTGGGAGATTACGACGTCCAGCCATCTATATATTAAATCACATATACTCAGATTATATTTCATGGAGCATCTATGTTAAAGGACTTATATACTAAGATTATCTATCTCTCTCTATCTATCTCTCTATCTACCTTTCTCTACCTATCTATCTATCAAATCTATATATTATCTATATATTATTATCTATCTATATTATCTATCTCTCTCTATATATCTCTATATCTATCTTTCTCTACCTATACTAAGATTATCTATCTATATTATCTATCTTTCTCTATCTAGCTATCTTTCATATCACATATCAAATAACATCTCAAATAGGCATTTCGTCGAACACCTTGGTACCGTGGAGGGAGGTGGAGAGAGGTCCGCGGTGCTTGGCGTCGTGGAGGGAGGTCCGCGGTGCTTGGTACCGTGGCGAGGACGCTGGCGTGGAGCGCCGTCCTCCTGCGGCCTTCACGCGGCGGCGGCGGCGTGCTGTGGCGTGGAGCGCGTGGGCGGCGGCGGCAGCATGGAGCAGCGGCGGCTGCTTGCTGTGGCGGCGTGGACCGGCGGCGTGCTGCGGCGGCGGCTGAGTGGGCACTGGCGCGCGTCTGAACATTTCGGAGCGTGCCAGTGCCTGCTTAAATAGTAACCTAGCAGTATCACTGCCGGTTCAAGCCACGAACCGGTAGTGAATCTCCTTATCACTACCGGTTCGTGGCTTGAATTGGCAGTGATACGGCAGAGACGCATCACTGCCAGTTCAAGCCACGAACTGGCAGTGCTATGGAGATTCACTGCCGGTTCTACCCCTGCCCTCAATCATTTGGGGCCTATCAGAGCTTGAACCGGCAGTGAAGCGGCATCACCGCCGGCCCAAAGAAAACCTGCAGTGATGCCTGATTTCTGTAGTAGTGTGAACTATATGTTGTACATGACCTTCTATCAGGGATGCATACATTTGAACATGGAAGGGTCTAATTCTAAATATCTGAAAGCAATCCGGGTCAAAGAAATTCCCATCACGAGCACACCCAATTTTTGTTTGTCCCCAAGCTTTCCCCTTTTCCTAGTGTATCTCTCTCTGAAATTTATTTTCCTCTGCTTTCCCATGGTGATTTGATTCCATGTTTCTGAATCCAAGGTCTTTAGGTTTTGATTTGATTATTTCATGTTGTTTGAGAAGAGCAGTAACAGGCTACCTACAATTCGTGCTTATCCAATTTTATTGTGTGTTCTCTGTGGTTGTATCTCTCTCTGAAATTTATTTTCTTAAGAATTTTCTTGGTTTCATTTCAGTTCAACATCGTTTCTTTGCAGACCTACTACAGCTTGTCAAGTGCTTGCTTCTTTGTGTCATATTCTTTCCTGGTTCCTTTCAATTTAACCTTGGAACGAAGTACTGTATAAAGAATTCGAGATCAATTGCTAGGATAATTTACTGCATTGAAATGTGTAGATATTTAAGAGATATCTAAGCAGTATCATATGCACTCATCTGACCTCACCATATTGTAATTGCAGCTGCTCCACGTGTTGTTGGACACCTTGGAAAGGAATTTGAACTTGCTCTTGGCAGCAGCTCTACTTGTTTGTATCGGTAGGTTTCTGTTTCCCTAGTTGTTTCTATCTTTTTCATGTTGTGGAAGTATGCAAATATTTCAGTGCTTATGTTATTCTTTTTATTTCATATTGGAATATGCTTGATGTCTTCTGTGAAGGTTGAACATGGATAAAACATGGATTGATGATAATGCTAGGTAAAAACCAATAACCTCACAAGTATTGAGATCTCTATATACATGTCAAATGGTATTTAACTATAATTTTCACATAGCCACACCAAGATATATTTGCAAGGGGTGAATGGTTTCTTAGCTTTTGCTTTTATTAATTCTGCAGTAGGCAGCAAGATATTATGCCCTTCACTACAGGATACCGAGAATTTGCCAAGTGCTAGGAGCACTCGGCAAAAAGAGTATTGCACTCGGCAAAGGGTTTGCCGAGTGCCGCACTCGGCAAACGGTACACGGCAAAGACCGAGTCGGCAAATATTTGTTTGCCAAGTGTCAGATTTCGCGCACTCGGCAAATAATTTGCAAAGTGTTAAATAATTTTGCTGACTGCCTGGTCAAGCACTCGGCAAAAAAAATTGGAACGTTAACCTTGATGGTTTTTTGTCGAGTTCCTGGCGGCTTGCACTTGGCAAAGAAATTTTTAAATTTTTTTAAATAATTCTTTGACGAGTACCTAGCGGCGGGCAATTTTTTTGATTTATTTTTAAATAATTCTTTGCCGAGTGTCTGGTGGCTGACACTCGGCAAAGAAATTTTTTTAACTTTTTTTAAATAATTCTTTGCCAAGTGCAATGGTCATTGCACTCGGTAAACCTGGGAAACCAGCCAATTTTAAGCTCTCGGGTTGCCAGGTTTGCCGAGTGCGATGACCATTGCACTCGGCAAAGAATTCTTTGCCGGGTCACACTCGGCAAATCAATAAAAAAATATTTTTTTTGTTTTTTGCTTTCCAACAAAATAGAGACATAACAGACAAATATATATCACATTCGGACCATTCAAATCATATATATACCACATCCACCATTCAAATCATATATATATAATCACATCCATCATTCACAATCCATCATACACATATAGCATCCATAAATCCACCACAAACACATATATCGTCCATAATGCATCACATACACATATATTGTTCATAAATCCATCACATAGAGTCCATAATCCATCACATAACTATGAATATGTCACAAGTCTAAGCCTTATACAAGTCTGAGGAACATGAAAATAGATAAATCACAAGTACCTACTACCATCCTGACTAGCCGGGCCATGAAGAAGAGCCATCTGACAACCCGGACTGTGGAGAAGGGTCAGTTGGGCAACCCTGCTATGGAGAAGGACCACCGCCTTGAACCGTCGGGTTCGAACTCACAGACAGTGGCTGCACAAAGAAGAAGAAAGTCAATTCATGAATACCTGTAGGAAATTCGCACAAGCTAAAGGAATAAACCACCAGACATACTGACCGAAGTCCCGAAAGGAGGAGGAGGACGAGGAGGAGCCACAACTGGACGGAGAAGCGACTCAGGCACGACCACACCTAGCAATTCCTGAAGGCTGGACACACTACTACAAAATTTATTTTGCATAACACATGGGTATTATTAACCGTGGCGGTTAAAAGCATGAACCACCACGGTTAATGGGTTCCCAGAAAAGCCATCGGCTAGGGGTCACAACCGCCACGGTTAATGCATTAACCGTGGCGGTTGGTATAATCTGACCGCCATGGTTAATGGCTATTAACCATGGCGGTTACTGTTACCTAACCGCCACAGGTAATGCATTAACCGTGGCGGTTGATGTTACTTAACTGCCACGGTGAACATAGATTAACCGCCACGGTTAAGTCTGTAGTATAAATACAGCTGCGCCATTCTTCTTCCCCGCGGATCCTTCTCCTTTTTGATGGTTTTGAGCTCAAAACCATCAAATTGACCACTTTTTGAGGGGGGAGGTTTTTCCCTTGGATTTGGTGAAGAGTGGCACCGCAAAAGGTTGGCTCTTACTCTCTAACACTCGGTTTTCTTTTCTTTGGATGATTTGTGTGCTTTTCACTAGATCTAAATGAGAGGAGAGAGAATAGTAGATCTAGAGCATGCTAATTTAATTTTTTGTGTTTGAAAGGTTATGGAGCACAAGGATGAGTGGATGTACAATACATCGAGGATGGAACTGACTTTTCTAGAAAATGTGAGGAAGAAGTTCATGCCCGTTGCGGTTGCCCAACCGCCACGGTTAATGCCCCTATTAACCGTGACCATTGATCTATGGCGGTTGGAATAACCGCCATGGTTAATCCTTTTTAACCGCCACGGTTAATAAATCCTATAGTAGTGACATGAAGCTGAACATGTCCCGCATCCTCTGCTCCTCGGCCGCCCTCTGGGCTTGTACAACCTCCATCTCCAACCGATGGGCCTACTCTGCCGCTGTCTGCGCCGCCTCCAACCTCCGCACGTTGTCCTACAACAGGCCACCCACAATGTTTAAAGAATGCAAACGCAAAGTAGATTTGTAAAAGCAATGAACGAGTACTAACCGCGAGTTCCGAGATCTGCTGCTGTGAGCTTAGCTGCCGAGGGCATATGGGGAGGGACGTGCTCGTGCTCCTTGCTCGAATGGCCGCAAGGTTGGGAACAGAGGTGGAGTCGAGCGCACTGTTCGCCATCCAGTAGCAGTCATGTTGCTTCCCTCCTCCTAGCCTTATCACGAGGTCTAGGTCCAGGGGCTCAGTGGCCGGATCGAAGGCCTCCCCATAGCGCTCACGAGCCTCCGCGATGTACTCGATAAACTTGTTGTGGGCGCTAGGGTTGGTGTACAGCTCGGGCCCGTGCGTTCTGTTGTAGGTGTTCTCGGGGTCTGTTGCCTTGCCCTTGTGTGACAAGTTGAATGCCATGAAGTCATTGCATTCCTGGCCTCGGTGCGACGAGGACTGTGAGGAAAACATAAAGATGATTAGAAGTAATGAGAATTGAGAGTTATAATAAAAAATTAAAGATGAAAACACAAAGAAGATTACCCCAGCTATGAGCGTACTAGGAGAGGCTCTGGTTGACCTGGTGGTGTGCGGTCCCAGTCATCTGCAGGCGGCAATCCCGACGGATCTGACTCTTCTCCTGCCACTCAGGCGAGAGCCACCTTTCCACAATATCGTCCCAGCTCAGGGGGTGCCTGGCGCACCAATCAGGATATCGCTGCATGTCATCAAGTTATTGATATGTCAGAAGATACCAATCATGTAGGGTGGTAGTATTGATGTTTCATACTTACCGACTGGTACTACTCCCTGGTGGGTGTCATGGTCCTGGCCTCTTTCTTCGTCACTTTCTGGCCAAGGATGTCGGCGTGGTAGTTGATAATGCACTGGAGCCGCATCTTGTAGTACAGGTCCATGAGTCGAGCCTTGCAGGCCTTGTCCTGCACTTGTGATGCCTTGTCCTCAAACCCTTCCTAGCACCTATAGAAGTCCTGCATATAGACATCATGTATCATTTTATTATATCAAGAACGACCAATGAATGCGTAGTTTTGACAAATTTACCGTGATGAAGACTCACCCAGAACTCGGCCTCGATCCGCGCCGCAACGGATCCGTGGTCGCTGTCCTTGGCGTCGTAGAAGTGGGCCCATGTCCAGGGCGGCGTTGTCACCCCGTTGTAGATGACCAAACCAGGGTAGTGTTACCGAATCAGAAGGCCAAGAATGCCATTGATGTGACGCCCTTTGCGGACACAACTACCCAGTTTCCACAAGAGTCATCAACAAAAATTGTTAGTCTCTAGTTCGATTTTCAATAATTCATATGAAATAGTACTGAAATAATAATTACTCTTCGCCTACGGGTCGAATCAACAGGCGGTGGGGAGCTAGGATCGGGCGCGACGAGAGCTTCACGGGCCCGCGCAACCAGACTGTCGACGTGGTAGAGCCCTCTCCTACCTCCTGATATAGAACGTCACCGCAGCCTATGTGGAGCCCTGCCAGCTGGTTGTCCCCGTCCATGGCCTAGTCGTCCTCATGCACCACCTGGTGGTCCTCGTCCACCGCCGGTGTGGGAGTCGACTGCACGGTCGGCCTCGCACGGCCACCCCGGACGCGGCAGCGGCCATGAGGTCTCCTCGCCTGCGGCTCCTCCACGGGCTCCGCAGGCTCCTGGGGCAGCATCATGTAGAGAAAGTGGAGTGAATGACGTGTAGGCCTTCTGCCAGGCATTTTGTCGAGTTACTGTAATTTCAAAGAGTAAACCAATTAGCAAAGTTAATTACAAATACTTATAAAGAGATGCAAAATGAACCAAACATAATAATAATAATAATAATAATAATAATAATAACAATAATAATAATAATAATATAGTATTAGATGAATTAGAAATATTCTTCAAGATCGGTAGCGGCTGGATCATACGTGTCATCATCACTATCAATATTGTCATATTGCACCTCTTCTCCCTCTTCCTCATCTCCATCATTGTCATCATTGCCACCGCCTAACTGTAATCGCTCAAGCATTTGTATGTCATGCACATCTTGCACCTCTTCTCCCTCGTCCTCATCTCCATCGTCCCGATCAATGTCATTGTCTACTTCTATGCCCATCAGCGAAAACATGTCTATGTCAAACCTCCCTTCTAGCCCCTAGCTTTGATTGATAGAAGTCCTGTGCGTTTGGGTCAAAGTTGTAATCCTCATCGTTTGGGACAGGCAATTTACTGTGTGCCGATACCAACTGCACAAGGTACCAACCCATAAGATTGGGGTCTTTTTGGCACGCCCATGGGAGGTAATAGACTTGTGTGGCCTGTTGAGCCACAATATAGACATCCTCTCCTTGATAGATAGAATCTTGTCAAATTTTGACTTGTCCAGTCTCAGGAGATGTTCTCATGACATTAGGATCGAACCAATGGCATTTGAATACGACTGGATTAGGAACTTTGCGACACTCAAAATTGAGCTCGTATATTTCTTCTACTATGTCGTAATAGTCGCGCTCATTGGTGCTAGACGTACGAACTCCTGTATTTGTGGTTTTCCAATTGGGCCGACTCTGCTCATAGTTTCTTGAGTGAAATTGATAGCCATTCACATCATAAACGTTGAATCTCTTGACCTTATAGGCGAACCCTTTGGCTAGCCCTTTCAACTCAACATTCAATTCCCTATCTTTGCGAGCCTGCAAGGTGAGGCCGGCTGATAGATCGTTACATGAGTCGCTCGTAGGAGCAAAGTGAGATGTCAAAGTTTCAACCAGGTACTTTCGTATCGAACCAGAAAATGAAATCGGGCATACCATTTTTATGAAGGTTATCTTCTTCTTGAGGGGAAGGAGCCCTACTCCCTCTCCAGTATATATTTAGAAATTCCCTGAAAAAACAAGAGACAAGGAAGTTGGATACATGGAGGATATTTACGACATATGTAACAAGCTCATTGAGAACTTACTACACATAAGGCTTCACTTCGTCAAGGTTCAACAACACATAATGCATGATAATGCACCACTCATCATTCCTTAAGGTCTTGGTGTCCGGTGCGCTTGCCTTTCCGAGTTGCCCTTTGAAAAGGATGAGGTTCGATGAACTATCGTCGGCGTTGTAACGAGGTGGGGGATTGTGCACACTGGGAAGGCTATCCTTATAGTATGTTGTTGTGAAGTTTGACACCTCCTCCAGAATGAATGCCTCTGCCACGAAAGCCTCAATTTTGGCTTTATTTCTACACTTTTTCCGAAGAATCTTTAGACATCTCTCGATCATATAGCACCAACGAGCCTGCACGGGCCCCGACATTCGTGCCTCGTATGGTATGTGCAAAATCATATGCTACATCACCACAAAGTAGCCAGGTGGGAAGATCTTCTCCAGCTTGCAGAGCAACACAGGTGCCACTTCTCCAATTCATCAATGACGTCTCAAGACAACTCCTTGTCACAAAGCTGGCGGAGGAAATAGCTCAACTCGGCTAGCACACGCCACACATGCTCGGGGATGTATCCCTAGGTCATCGCAGGAAGGGGCTGCTCAATCCATATGTGGTAGTCATGACTCTTTATCCCTAAGACCCGCATAGTGGATAAGTTCACTCCCTGACTCAAATTCGTCGCATACCCATCCGGGAACATTAACGTCTGGATCCACTCCAAGACTTCCTTCCTTTGGTCCCTTTTCATGACGAAATCGACCAGAGTCCTTCTCCATTTCTTATCAGGCCCAGGAGGCTTCATCACTTGCTTTGGTATATCACACAACGTTGCTAGGTCCAATCTAGCATTCACATTTTCTTTTGACTTCTCTGTGTCCATGAGTGTTGCAAAAAGCGACTCGGTGATATTCTTTTCTGTGTGCATTACATCAATATTGTGTGGAAGAAGAATGTCATCGAAATAAGGGAGCCTAGTCAAGCCCGATTTATGAGTCCATTGATGTTCCACACCATATCCAATAAAACCACCTGTAGCTTTATCATCTTTGAGAGCCTCTATCTCAGTACAGACCTCGACATCGATCATCATTTGAGGTGGAGGGTCGGTGACTTGAACCCATTTCCTGAAGTTCTTAACATCTCGTCAGAATGGATGGTCAAGAGGGAGGAATTGACGATGTACGTAGGTCAAACGAAGAAAACTTGCCATCCTTCTTCAAATGATAGAACTTTACAGCTACCATGTATAATGGGCATGGGAACTTCCCGTGGACACACCATGCGCTCAATATGCCATATGCCATGAAGTCATGCAGGGCATACTGGTACCACACATGCATTGTGAAGTTCTTCTTTGTAGATCGATCGTATGTCAGTACCCCATTTTCCCTAGCAAGCATCAATTCATCAATGAGAGGCTCCATAAACACACCCATCTTGTTCCCCGGGTGTCCAAGAATTATCAGCGACATGAATACATTCTTGGGTTGAAACATAATGCTGGGGGGAGATTGAGGGGGATCGCGAACATGGGCCAACAAGTATACGGGGCCGCCAGGAATCAATAGGGATTGAACCCATCTGTTGCAAGCGTGACACATACATTTCGAGCCTCCTCAGCTTTACTAGGATGCATGTCATCAAAATGTTTCCATGCATCGCCATCCGATGGGTGTACCATCTTGTCTGGGTTGTATCTTTTGCCATGTTTGTGCCATGTCATCTGTTTTGCGGACTCCTCCGTCATGTAGAATCGTTGGATCCTCGGTAAGAAAGGAAGGTACCGTAAGACCTTCGCGGGGATACCAAGCTTTGACTTCTTGCCATCACTAGGGTTGACTAGATACCTAGAGGATTTGCACTTAGGACAGTGTGTTGCTTTCTCGTGCTCTTTCCTAAATAGGACGCACCCATTCGGACAAGCATGGATTTGCTCATACGACATCTTAGGTGTACGAAGAAGTTTCTGTGACTCGTACAAGTTCATCTACAGAACATGACCGTTAGGAAGCAGGGATCCAACAATTGCCAACATAGCATCAAAGTTATCTCGACTCATGCTACACTGCGACTTGAACGCCATTAGGCGTCCCATGGCATCCAGTTGTGAAACCCGTGTCTGTTCGTGAAGGGTTTTTGTGGCAAAGACAACATCTCGTAGTACGCCTTCACGGATTCCTCTGGCTCGTCCTCAAATCCTTCACTGAACCGTGCCTCTTGAAAGTCATCCATCTAGTCTACTACCCCGGCGTCTCCATCAAAAGCCTCGAGACGTGGTCTCATCACCTCCTCTCTAATACGATTGGCTTCGCCATTGTAGATCCAGCAGGTATAGTTTCGCGTGAATCCATACAAGATATGATCTTGCCCCACACCCTTCTTTGTGTTTTTTACACGATTGTCACATCTGATGCAGGGATACGACATCCGAATGGACCCTTTAGCAACCTCGCCAAATAAATGCTACAAGAAAGCATTAGTCTTAGTCATCCACTCTGGGTAATACTAGCGTGGCCCGTGTACATCCAAACACGATTTTCCATCCTCTAGCATATACATATGTTAGCGAGCAATATAACCAGCAAATGCATCTACACAGCAGGCCTACTGTCTAATATGTGAGGATAGGTCCTAATCCCACCCGTGGATGCGTAGAGGATATCAGTTTCCATGTTCCGCTCTGATCCAAGATAGAATTTCGGCAGCACCTCCTCGTTGTTCTCCCGACACATGTCCTACAAGGGAGAGTGTGCATCCGGAGAACAACAGGGAGGTGATGCCAAAAGTTTGTCTTAGACCTGAGCGAACCATGGAAACTAACATCATCTACACATACTACTACAAAAAATCTTTTGCAAGACGTTTTGAAATTGGGATTGGAGGCGGGCAATTTTTAAAACCGCCTCGGTTAATGCCAGGATTAACCGAGGCAGTCTTTTTCTATTTACCGATGTGGTTATAACTGTCCGCCTCTAAAAAAATTCATTTACGGAGGCGGTCGTTTTTAAAAGAACCGCCTCAAAAAATGATTCATTTAAGGAGGTGGACGTCTTAATACAACTGCCTCCGTAAATGCATTTTTGGAGGCGGTCATGTAATAAAGCCCGTCTCCCAAAATCCTGACCCAGACATGGCCCAAAATCAGATTTCTATCGGGCTCATATATAACCGGTTACTAGGGTTTCCTCTCCAAAATCTCTGATTCTTTCCCTCTCTTTCTATCACTCTGCGGCAGCATCCTTCCCAACCGCACGGGACACCCTTCCCTCCTCTCACATCTCTCAGTTTCTCCTAGCCCCAGCCGCACCCTCCCTTCCTAGCACGGGACTCCCCTCCCCTCTTCTTCTCGGCGGCGGCAGCTTTGGAGGCCGGCGGCGGCAGCTCGGGAGGCCGACGGCGGTGGCATAGGATGGCGTGGGGGCGGTGGCCATGGCTGACGGAGCACCTCCACCGCCATCGCTCCTCCTCACCATTGTGGTCAGATCCGCACCATGGTCCACCGCTGCCGCTCCTCCTCACCGTGGCTGCCTGATTCGCGGCTGTGGTGGCAAGTTCCACGACGAACAAGGTGCGAAGCGGCGACGACCTCTACACAGGCGGCGCGTGCAATTGGCACCACGGCGGCGGCGGCGGATGCGGCGCGCGGCCGGCGATTCAGCGGCCTCGTCGTGGCGGCGGTGCGCGTCCTCGGTGTGGCAGCGGTGCTCGGCCTCAGCCTCGGCCAGCAGCGCGGCATCGGCGTCACTTATGCGACTAGATCACGGCGGCGTGGACACGGAGCCCGAGCCGCGCGTACGCGGAGGCCGCGCGCGGACGCGGAGCGGCGGCAGTAGCTCAGCGGCGCGGAGGCCGGTGGCACGGAGGTGCCGCGCCTCACGGCGGCGCGGACGCGGAGCGGCGGCGAGCAGATCCTGGCCCGTGGATGGGCTCGCCGGCCGGGCTTATCCACTGATTTTTCTTTTTTTTGTTTTTTTATTCGATTAACGGAGGCGGGCAACCACGACCACCTCGGTAAATCGCCAATTAACCGAAGCCTTCCATTGGAGGCGGTCGTGTTTGCCTACCACCGTTAATGGAAAACGACCGCTTCTGATAATAGTTGTTGTACTAGTGTCATCAATGGGCTATCCAAAATACGTGGACAATCCAAAAAAGATACAGTCACAGATATGCAAAGATTTTACATACCTCCGACCGTATCTCTTTCGAACGGGAGACGCCTAACAAGTGATGTCATATGTGGACTTTCAGGTTTGTGAGCAACGTACGTGACGATGTGCTCGAAACTTTTTCAAATTTTTACCGCAACATACGCACATGAGATCATGACACATGCACAAGTTTCATGATTTTCAAAATTCGTTTGCATTTTATATAATTAAAAAACAATTCGTACCGAAGTTGGCGACGTTGCTCCGTGGGCACGTTGATCAGAATTTTGAGACAGGTCCTGGATTTAGCAATTATTTACACTAACAAACAAGGATAACATTTTTCAAACGAATGAAATCTATTATTTCATGCACCTGCAGTTCAAATGTAGATTAAGTGGGAAAATTCAAGAAAACAAAATAAACTAAAGAAATAGACCAAAAAGCAATTAAAAGATTCCAAATTTGAACATGTTGTTTGACATGGTTCACTAAACCTACACAAAAAATTGGAAGCAAAAGACAAAAAAAAATTATTTAATTTGCCGAGTGCCTAGGGTTGACACTCGGCAAAGAATTTAATTTGCTGAGTGCCAAACGCCTAACACTCGGCAAATTAAACCGCACTGGATGGCGTTAGTCCGTGGTAAAATGTGCCGAGTGTGTTTTTTTTTAGCCGAGGGTTGGACACTCGGCACATAATTAATTTGCTGAGTGTTTTTGTTTGCCGAGTACTAGGCACTCGGCACATAATTCTTTGCCGAGTGCTAAAATTTGCCGAGTGCGGCACTGGGCAAATTAAATTATTTGTCGAGTGCCCGATATTTGACACTCAGCAAATTACAGTTTTCCTGTAGTACTTGTAGAAAGTGTGTAAACTCATTTTGGAAAGAGGCAAGTGAAATCCGAGAGCACTTGATATGTGATGGGTTTCTAAAAGGGTATAGAACATGGAAATTACATGGAGAAGCTAGCCCTTCTGTGAATCATGGGAATTGTGATGCTGCATAATCATATATATATATATATATATTGCCATTCTAGCTGTTTCTCATGTTTAAAATTTGTTGTTACAGATGTTCAAACTAGTCCATAGAAGAAAAGGGGAGGAAGGGGTATCACTAGAATGGAAGAAGTATTCGCATGGACACCCGGTATGCCAAAAGTCAAAATAAACCTCAATGAATATGGTTAGCCTATAGGGTCAAATTCTAGAGAACTTGCTAGTGTTATTGATTGTTTGGCGAGGAAGATATCGGTTCAGTGTTCTGATTGGAGGCTTGTTGATGTTAAAAAGAAGAGTGCACTTTGGGCCGACATAAAGGTAATTTATGGTCTTATGCATTCAATTTTCAGCTGTAATCTTAATTTATGGTAATGGACAAGTTATGCATGCCTTTTGTGACTGATCTGAGTGGCACTGTAATTGTGGATATTGTTAATGGGGTTATCCCTTATGTTAGAACTGACATAGGTGGTTTGACCCTATGATGTAATATTTATGTTTGCTATAATTTTCCTAATGCTTTCTTGCAAGACTCAATAATTTATTTGCTTTTAAGTGTTATGCATTCAATTTTTAGCTGTAATCTTAATTTATGGTCCTTATCTGCTAGAAAACTGCAATTGGTGCTAAAAATAAGTGTGCACTTAGTACTACAGTATATGCAATGGCTATAAAACCAATGCTATTTTGAAACTTCAGTGACCTCAATTGAAACTGATTACACATTTTTCCATGGAAAATTCAGGCTAAATATGATATTGAGGATGATTCTATGTATTGGGTTTTAAATACTGCTGGAAGGAAATGGAAGGACTTTAAGGCAGATATGAAAGCACGGTATTTTGACTTTCAGGTATGTTATTCTTAGGTCACTTATCTCCTCTTCTAATAGATGAAGGTTAGAAAGTTTAATGATGGCTGATTAGTTGATCTTCCTAGTTTCCACAATATGGTCCAACTAGTTAGGCAAGACTTACTGCAGAACCATTAGAGTACAACTTACTATACAACTATTTATATGCAGAGATCAATAGCTAGTCTTTAGAGTGCAACTTACTATACATAATTGTTAGGCAAGGCTTGGATTTTATCATAGGAATTCTAAAATTGAATATGTACCTAACTAGTCTCCATAAATTCTAAAATTTTGGGAGTGAACCATTTAGTGAAAATTTAATGGAAGTGCATAGAGTTTTTCTGATCTATGCATGCAAGCTAGTATCAGAATTTAGATAAGAATAAATTATCCTATTTGTTGGCTGCACTAGGAGTGTATGTATCACTAGTAGAAAAACGGTTTTTGCTGGCACGTTGTTTTTTTTTCACAGACGGTTTACAATTTCATGACGCCAGTACAAAAAATAGGGTGGGCCCAGCAAGAGAACCGCCTGTGTAAAACCATTTACACAGGCGGCTGACATTATGAACCGCCTGTGTAAATACCTGTAGAGTTAATTTTTTTGATTTTTGTAAACGACCTCTGATGGAAAAACTTTGTACATGAAAGTTGTAGATCTCGAAAAGTTATGAAACTTTGTATTTCACAACTTTTTCATTTGAAATCATCTTGTCATCGAAAATTACGTTTGAATGTGTCAAATTTGAAATTTAAATTTTTGTAAACGACCTCGGATGAAAAAACTTGCTACATAAAAGTTGTAGGTTTCGAAAAGTTATGAAACTTTGTAGTTCACAACTTTTTCATTTGAATTAATTTAGTGGCCCAAACAATCAATTTACACTCGGTTTAGTATAGAATATGAAGAAGTACTGACGAATCTAGACACAAGTGAGTCATGGATGGAGTGGTAGAGAAGGTACCGCGCGAGGGTGAGGTCTCAGGTTCGAATCCCCGGCGGAGCACGTTCGCGAATTTTACGCGAAAAAATGCGCGACAAACTTGAGACTTAAAAGCGCGATTTTATTACTGCGCTTGTCCCAGGATTTAATTCTTTTTTTCGATATTAAAAACGCGATTTTATTCTGCGGATTAATACAGGCGGCTGACAAAGTGAGCCGCCTGTGAAAACAGCCCGCCGCCTGTACTGTGGGCCAGCGGTGGACTTGGCCGTCTGTATAAATGCTTCTACCACCGCCTCTAAAAATGTTTTTTGTACCAGTGTATACTATGACCCAACACTACTACAACAACAAACTGTCCAGCAGGTCCACGTCTAATTTGAAGCAGCATAACTTTTGAATATGAATATAAACTGTGAAGTCATCTTTGTTTGTATTTTTACCTATATAGGTCCAAAAATTAATTACATGTGTATGTGTTGTTGTTTTCAGGTGGAGGGAGGCCTTGAAGGTGTATATGATGCTAGATAATGTCACCAGGAAGACAACACATGGCATTTTTCTTTTGATAACATGGAGATGAGGTATTTTGTAGTGAATCTAGTTAGATTGTGCAAGCAAACATATGACTTGTGCCTGCCATTTGACCTAGCTAGGTTGTATGTGTTCTTTTCCTTCACTAATGATGACATGTCAAGCATCAGATGATAGAACTTGAAACTTGATGTATTACTAAATGTTGGCTTCAATGAAACTAAGATATCTTTATGGCTGATGAGTACGTGTTGTGGGCAGCTGTCGACGAAATATGCATCGCTGTCTACGTAGAGGGTACCCTAGGGTAGTAGATTGTAGGCGGAGGAGTGGCGACGGCGATCAAGCATAACACAGAGAGCGTAGACACGGCGATTTATACAGGTTTAGGCCGGCAAATCGCCGTAATACCCTACGTCATGAGTTTTGGTGGCTGGAATGATATGAGCATTAGGTTACACGAGGTCTAGATGATCTAAGAGGGGGTTGTTTTTGAGGGGGGTCCCTGCTCGCCTTATATAACCGGGGAGCAGGGTTACAGTTTTCATATCCTAACAGATTACGATTGGTCCTTTAAGGTAAGGGATCCGAGCCTATCTACTAAGATCTTTCTTGGCGAGCAAGACTACTTCGAAGTCTCTGGCGAGCACGACACGGGATGGTCGCGTGCCGCAGGGCCTCGCGAGCTGGGCCGTCTTCTCGTCGGTAGGCCTATAAGGTCCCTGGGGATATGCCGAGGTAATATCCCCAACAACAGCAATGGTTTACTTATGTGGTTGATGAATAATATGACATCATATGGATGTTATTAGGTTTGAAATATGGTTAATACAAAATTTACTATATAAGTATATATAATTGTGTCAGTTCATATCGATGGATTGTTGGTCGCTAAAAAGATTCATATCCTCCAACCATTGGTCGCTAAAGCTTGTGATAAATCATCGATCGAGTTATACTATGAGTGTCCAATCATCGGTCGTTATAAATCACATCGGGCGCTATAGGTTTATAGCGATGCCACTTACCACGACCGTTACATCGGTCGGTGTAGGTTTATAGGGACCAATGATCGGTCGCTATAACGGCTTATAGCGATCGATTTGGAGTCGCTATTAACAGAGGTAGAATTTCTCTCTGGAAAATCTAATCATTTTGGAGTGACCAAAAATAGACCAACACATGATCATGATTATCTCCATGAAAGAAGTCCTACAGTTGATGTTTAGGTTGTACAAAAACAGTATTAGTGTAGGCTTTGAGCAACCACCAGTTAAATACCAGAATATGGGGCAGGTGATTCAAAACACTTTTGGCTTCACATTCTCTGATATCATTTTTCACGCACAATTTTCAGGTCAAAATCAAATGTAGAGTAATATGGATGTGCATAAATCGATAACACAGATGCAGTCAAATTAAATAGTATCAAAATCAAAAAAGAGAGTCATTTTCTGCGCAGCATCCGTGGCGGGCATAAAGTCTGCCCGCCACGATTATTCGGTGGTTGGCATGGCCGACCAGCTACTGAAGAGCCCGCCACATGGATGTACCGCCACGTGCGGCGTAATTTTCCCGCCGCGGTAAATCGGTATTTACAGTGGCAGGCGCTTTAGGTCACCTACTGTGTTAAATATATTTACCTTGGCGGACGAACTAAAGCGCTCACGATTTACCGTAGCGTGCAAATTACGTCGTCTGTCTCGGTAAATCCTGACCCATAAATACATATGTAACACCCTAAAATTTCCTTTATTGAAAATAGGTTTAAATTTATTTAATTGTGATTTTTGGTGCTCATGAAATCATAGGAAAATAAAACTTTTTATGGAATTAAAAATTATCTTTTGGTAGAAACATGTTTGAGCATTCATGCCATGCATTTTGAAAATTTTGTTTGTTTGTCATATTTCAAAATTCAAATGAAGTTTCAAATTTGAATTTGAAAATGATTTTGCAAAGAGCCTTGAAATAAAAGAAAAAAAAGGATGAAAAACTCCCCCCCCCTCTGTTCTGGCTCGCCTGCTCCATCCCCGGCCCAGCTCTTCCCCTCCTCCCTCGGCCTGTCCCTCTCTCTCTCAGGCCCAAACCGACAGCGGCCCAGCTCCTCCCTCTCCCACCCCGCGGCCCGTTCACCCCTCTGAATCGGACGCGCCGACAGATGGGCCCCGCTCGCCAGCGTCCCTCTCCCTCTCTGCTCATGCTGGCACCCGGGCCCACGCGTCAGTCTCTCCCCCTCCCTTTCCTTACTTCCTCCTCCCTTCCTTTCCTTCCCTGCGCGACGGCGCCGTCCGTCCACCGAGCACGAATCCGGCCCCGATTTCCCCCTTCCATCCACGGAGCACCCCGGGGGGGGGGCTATTTAAGCCGATGCCGCACCTCCTCCGCCTCCACCCGAGCTACCAGAGCCGCCTCCTCGCCCTTTCTTAGCCCCAGAACGCCGCCGCCGCCACAGAACACCACCGCCGCGTTCTCGCCGTTCCAGTGCACCAACGCCATCGTCCGGGATCCTCGGAGCTTCGCATCGACGTCGTGCGACCGTAACGCTCCTCGTCGAACGCTATCATCCCATGCAACGACCTACCCGCGCTCACCGTGCGCTCTCTCCCTTCACAGATCGCCGTCGATCGTCGACGGACCCCGTGGAGCCTCTCTGGACCCCGCGAACCACTCCAACGTCCTCGCGGTATACTCCTCTCCCTCCCCGTACCCTTTGTTTGCTCGATTAGCAACCGGAACGACGAATCTGTCGCACACCGAGCGCACCGGCCATGGCACCACCGTGGCCGTCCCACACCGGCTTGTTACCGCCTCAATCGAGCACTTCACAGCAGTCGCACGAGCACGCTACACCTCCCCGTGCCCTCAATTTGGCTTCTAGCACCCCGCACCGCCGAGTTCCGCACGCACAGAGCACGCCGGCAATGGCGCCGCCGCGGACACCCCGCTCCGGTCGGCCAAAGCCTCACCCGAAACCTCCCCTGCACTCGCAAAGTCACACAGGTCCTCCCTGTGTGCTTGGTTGAAGCCGAGGCGGTCGGGAGCGCTGTACCAGTGTTCGCCAACGAGCTCCGGTCGCCGGAGTCCATGCCGCCGCCGTGGGCACTCTGTGCCGCAGCAAGGGGAATCTTCCCCTTTGGTCTCCACCGTTTGATCAAATCCGTGCGGCCGGGATTAGAACCCCCGAAGGGTACGCCCTCCGGTCCATGGTGGACCCGTGGACCGCGTCTCAGCGTCTAGTCCACACTGCTCCCGTGCACCGCGCCAGTCACAACACGCCACGTGGCAAGCAGCTGACCCCGCTCTGCAATCCCCTTGGCGCACTCTCTGGTTTACGCTTTCTCTTCTGAAAAGCGTATTCCGTTCGGTTTCGTTTTATTTCAGAAATAAATTGGAAATCCATATTTACATCTATGCCATCCACTTTCAAATGCTTATAGTTTCTCCGTTTTAACTCCGATTTGACCCAAACGAGTTGCGTTAGCTTCGTAATTTCATGATCTATCTAATGGTACAGTTTTTATCTATTTTAAAGTATTTTGAAAATAAAGTTTAGATTAATCTTTTTTAATGAATTAATCTTGTATAGAAAATCATGTTAATCTCATATCTTCTCCGTTTCAAATTCGATTCGTTCCGTTCGAGTTGCGTTGGCTTCGTATCAGCGTAACCTTTCCTTTAGTGATATTTAATACCATGTAATAGTTCTAGATTTTCATGATGTGAAACCCTAATTTGATTAGCAAATATGTAACTTGTTTCACACTTAAAATCTCGATGCTTTCTACTTTCGTTTTCGAAACCCAAATACAATTTTGACCTAATCTAATCAAGGTGTTCCTTTGGGATACTTTATCCACTCTTCTATATAGTTAAAATTGATAAAGCCCGTAGTTCTCTTTTATAAAAGCAAATCTTCCGCTAGTTGTATCTCGATCATCGTAGCTCCGTTTAGTGTGTTCTTCGCGACTGTGTGATCGTAGAGATGCGTAGTTTTCTCTTTAAATCCTTTTCATTGATTGTTGTATTGTTCTAATTTAGCCATGTTTGTATGCTTTTTATGATCAGATGCTTGTGTGGTGATTTGTTAATTGTTGTCCAATCGGTGAGTTTCGCGTTGGTGATCAAGAAGAAGTCGTCTGAAGTTGAGAATCAGTTGAGCAAAGGATCTAAGCTTTTAAGGAAAGTATTACATGGGATTATCCTTGTTGTCCTATTCATGATGATCACTCATTAATCATATGCATGTGTTTTCTTGTTACCCTATAAGGTTATCCTAGTATTGTACCTTATACCTTGTCACCCTGGGAATTTATGCATTTGGGTAGATCAAGCTAGTGCTCTTTAAGAATAACTATGATCATGTAAACTTGATTAATGATATATGAAATGACAATAAAAGATGACTTTTTAGCAACGTGGACTATAGGTGGAACATCAGGAACTCACACCGGTGTTCTATCTCAAAGGGATATTTCTGTAAGAGATTACCCCGAGAAAACAGTACTACCATAAGCTAATGGGCTCTGGCTTGACTCAGTATTAGGCTTTTGCTAGTTTGTGGCAACTTACCTGAGAGGGCGCAAGAAGGGCTCTGAGAAAGTGGGGGCTTGGTCTGCCAGAAGGTGCACTGCGGTGACTTCTGGGAGGGGAGTTACTTACGATCTTGTTAAGAGAACTTGTAGCGGGTTGTTACCTATTAGTGGAACCTGTGAAAGGTCTCGTAGTGAACCCTGCCGGCCTACCTTGGAAGTGGGTAAGAGACTAGCTACCTTGGGCGAAAGGGCAATTCACGACTTATGGGTAAAGATGTACACCTCTGCGCAGAGTTAAAAACTATCATGATAGCCGTGCTCACGGTTACGAGTGGCTTGGGCTCCTTGCTGTGTGATGTCCTTATGTCATGGCTCATCAGTTGTTATCGGTGATTTATTATTGTTACTTGTTCATATAAGCATTTCATCTCGTTCACTTGATCATATGGTTATTGGGCTATTGATAACATTGATGCTACTTTAATGCTAAAATTGTGACAACATAAAAGTTGATGCAGTCTAACGAGAGTCATACCTTTTTGAGCCTCATGAACCCCATGTATCCTTGTTGAGTACGAAAGTACTTACGCTTGTTTATTCTTTTCAATTTTTGGATAAAAATCCCGGATGGGTACCAGTTTGCAAGAGTCTCGAGCATTTAGGCTTGCGATCAACCAGTCAGTTGGTCCCTGTGGAGTGGAGTCTTCACCTGAAGTTCGGAGTGTCTTACCGTTGTTTGCCCTCTTAAGGTTACTTCTTTGACCTTATATGTTATGTATTTAAGTATTGCCTTTTGATATTACCTCGTTCTGTGGCTATATGTGAGATTTGACTTCATGTGCTCACATATAGGGTATATCTGGTTTTGTTCTTAAAACCGGGTGTGACAACATTGTGCCGCCGCCTTCTTCCCCATGAATCTTCCTCTTCCAAAACTTGTGGGGCAAGGCTTTCTCCAAAAAATTGATTAAACCTTTAATTTGGGTTTTAAGAGCTTGGACTTGGGGAGGACACCAGAAGAGGTACATAAAGTCTCTCCCATCCTCTCTCTATATCAATCATCACCTAGCCTTCTGTAGATGCAAATCTTGATTTGGATCTAGATCCATTTAATTTTATGGAGGAGAGAGAATGCTTATGTTTCTTTAGCTCTAGATTCATCATGGATGCATCAAAGCTCTCTCCCATCATCATTGGACTCTCCTTTTCATGATTCTTTAGCTCTGGATTCATCATGGATGCATCAAAGCTCTCTCCCATCGTCATTGCACTCTCTTTTTCATGATTTTGGATGTAAATCATCATTTTTTCTAATTCTTCTTTGTTTGATGCTTGTGATGTACAAGGTTCGCATGTACCATGGACAGGTTCGAATGGATGTACCAGATCAAAAGAGTGACCGATCTACGATACTTCATTAAAGTAAAAAATTTTGTTGGTGCTACGAAAGCTCAACATGAGAAATTGAAGCGGACAAAAGCATATGTCCATGTTCTCACTACAAAAACTTGAAATCCCATGTAGACGGCATGGTGCAAACTCATTTGATTATGTATGGTTTCGTCAAGGGCTACACAATCTGGACGCTTCATAGTGATCTAGATGCGAGTGGTGGTGCATCTAGAGCGAGCTGGTTGTCAATGACGGCAACATTACTAGTGAATCAAGATCCTGGAGGAGCGCCTGTATCATCTTCAGTAATAGCTTCACCATCCAGCAACTACTATAGGTCTCATGATTACATCACGGTGGAGGATATACTCCAAGACATGCCAGATGGTGGTGGGGATGGTCAAAAGGCTACTTTGTAGGAACCCCATGATTTGCAAGTACTTGTGGATTTAGTCAGCCACATTGATGAAGACAACATCGTGTTTGGATCCCTCGAGTGGTTGGAGAAGTTTAGAGAGATGAAGCAGGTTGTAGTTGATCCTCTCTACAAGGACGACAACAATTTTCCGAAGGAGTGCATGGCGCTCCAGTTCAACCTCCACATGTTGATGATAAAGGCTTGGCATGGTTGGTCTGACACTAGTTTTAATGAGATATTAAGTTTCCTTGCCACTACATACCTATAACACCCGAAAATTTGAATTTTGAAAATAGATTGAAATTGATTTAATTTTGAATTTTGGTGCACATAAAAATATTGGAAACTAAAATCTTTTTTCGAATTAAAAGTGACCTAGGGTTTAGAAACATTTTTTATCATTCTTGCCTTCGCATTAGTTTCATGGAGTTGAGTGGCTTTGATCAAAGCTAAAAAGGAATTTTCAAAATGGTTTAAAATGCAAAGGAGATAGAAAAGAAATCGAATGAAAAAGAAAATAAAATTAGAGAAGCTCTCTCTCCCCCTTTCTCCTTTCTAGCCCAAGGGGTCCAGTTCAGGTCGACCCGCAATTATCTTCCCCTTGTTTTCCCTCCTTCCTCACATGGGCCTCCCCAGCCCAGCGCACGCCTTCCCTTCCCCCTCTCAGCCTTGGCCCAGTGAGACACCCCAGCCCACACACACCTCCCTTCCTTCCTCCCTCTTTCCCTTCCTTCCCCTCCACCCTCACCCTGCTTTGCCGAGCTCTGTGAGCTAGTCGAGCGCCCGCACCTCTGCCTTGCCATTTCCATGATCTCGCTGGGGCGAGGTTGCCACCGTCAGGTACCCTAGCTTCCCCGTTGTTGCCGTAAGGGATCCAAAAAGCTTCAGATCAAGCACGCAAGGCCGCTCTCCTCTCTTTTTCCCTCTTTCGCGCTCTCTCTCGATTACTCCTTCTCACCGTCATAGGCAGGAAGCTTGTCGTCTGCCTCCTCTCGTCACCAGCCGCTGTCATGCATCTCGGGTCGTCGCAACCTTGTTAGGTGAGATCCCTGCTCTCCCTCCTCCTTCCGGTGCTTTTACCTTGAAGAACCGAGCGTCCTTGCCCCTGTTTTGGTTGCGACAGTGAGGTCGGACCTCCTCCGGCAATGGCGCCGCCGCGAATTCTCCCTGATGCCCCTGTTTCCGCCGGCCGATGCTCTCACCCCTCCCTCCCATCTAATCTAGATCGTTCAAATCCGATCTGATGGCCTCTAATCGCCCATACCCTTTCAAGTGGTAAACTTGCTAAAGAACCCCTACACTTATCATGAATCAACACGCAATCCAACTCTAAGAATAAAATCTGAATTCCTTTATTTGTTTTAATTCCAAAATAGACCCACTTATTTATAGAATTGACACGGGTTTAAAAAGCTTATAATTTGCTCGTTTTAGCTCCAAGTCGATCCGTTCAATTTATATTTGCTTCATAATTTCATAATCTATCTAAAGGTATAGTTTTCATCTATGTTAAATACTTTTGAAAATAAAGTTTAGATTAATCCTTTTTAATGAATTAATCTTGTATAGAAAATCTTGTTTAATTTATACCTTCTTTATTTTAGATCTGTTTTGTCTCGTTCGAGTTGCGTTGGTTTCGTAACAGTATAATCTATGTGCTACGTAGCAATATTAAAAATGTTCTCTTCTTTCAAATAAAATGATAAAGAATTAAGTCCACTTTTCACCCTTCAACTATCGTGTCGGTCTAATTCATACCCATAATTACAAAACCGTATATTCCTAGCACCCCAACTATCAAACCAGTTCACTTTTAGCACCTGGGCAGGGGCAAAGCTATTTTGACCGACACTAAGTGGTTTTGACCATGTGGGGCCCACGTGTCAACCACTCATGAGCTCCCTTCATCTCCATAGCAACGCCACCAGACGAGCGGGTGGTTGCGCCATGCTCCCAGCCGGCAGCGCATCCCAACCGCAGCCACCACGACTGCTCGCCCAGCCGACGCCAGAGGTTCATCGTCGCAGCGGCTGCGTCCACGCGAGGACAGCAACAGGTAGGCGGCCACCGCCATAGCCTGCTCGTGTGCTGCTTTGGGTGCCGCCACCACATCTTGCTCGAACACACGAGGCGGAGGCAGAGCACGGCATGACCATACCGACACGGGCACCAACACAAGGTAGCTATGGCCGCTGCCACCACCGCGGATCCCCGAAGCTCCCACCACTGCCGCGGATCGCCTAGAAGTGGCCCTTGCTGATGGTCGCGCGATCCAGGAACCTCCCGCTTGTGTCCAACACCTCGGTGTCCACCACGTTGTCCGCGTCGAGCCCATGCTTCTGCATCATGGGTGTCTGCGGGGAATGGTAGGCCGACGGCATGTGGACGAGCAGGGACGGGTCGGTGACCGCCGGCGACAGGCGTGTCGCAAGGGCTTCCTGGCCGCGGGTGCAAGGTCCGTCGTGGTCCACGCCTCGTGCGCAGGCATGAGCTTTGCTGGTGGTTTAGTTTGTCGGCAATGCGAGGTGCGAGGCAAGGCGCGCGACGGCCTCTCTGGCCGAGGCCGACTGGAGCTCCTGCGGTCGGCCATGGCATCCTCTGCGAGCGCGGCTCGGCGGACAGTTGCGGAATCGACAGAGATCACAGGCTCGGCTCGTGCGCGGGGGGGGGGGGGGCTACGGCAGTCCGCGAGCCCGACGGTGCCCGCTGGGCGAGCTCGAGGTCCGGGATTGGAGCGGTCGTGGTGGCCGCAGTTGGGATGCGCTGCTGGACGGGAGCCATGGCGCAACCACCCACTCGTTCGGTGGCATTGCTATGGAGATGGAGGGTGGTCATGAGTGGTTCACACGTGGGTCCCACATGGTGAAAACCACTTAGTGTCAGTCAAAACAACTTTGCCCCTACCCAGATGTCAAAAGTGAACCGGTTTGATAGTTGGGGTGCCAGGAATAGACGGTTTTGTAGTTGGGGTTATGAATTAGACCGACCGATAGTTGAGGGGTGAAAACTAGACTTAATCCAATGATAGATGATTAATCTATATGTAATTAGTTTTCAAATTAAAACCAATCTAGGTTTTGACCTCGATTTTCATAAAACAAATGAAGTCTAGTTTTCTTCTCTTTTAAAAACCAAATCTTTCGGCAACCGTTTCTTTTCCGTTATAGATCCGATTAGCGTGATTCTCGTGTCTATGTGATCGTAGAAAAGTGTAGATTTCTTTCTAAACTTTTTTCATGGATTGGTTTATTGTTCTAAGTAGATATGTTGTATGCTTTGTATGTTTGTTCAAATGTTTGTATGTTGTTTATTATCTTGTCCAATCGGTGAGATTTATGTGGAGATCAACAAGAAGTCATTTGAAGTTTGAGAAACAGTTGGAGAAAGGATCTAAGCGTTTAAGGCAAGTTTAACATGGGATCATCCATGTTACCTATTCACCATAATTCATATAGTCATATTGCATGTGTCTGAATTTGATTCATATTAGATCTACCATAGCATTGTTATCCTTTTTGCTTGTCGCCAATGGGTTACTATGCCTATGGGTAGCTTTGCTAATTGTTTACATAATGAATCTTGAATCGAATCTTGATTAATGATTATATGCAACGATGGTTAAAATTTGCTTTTATAGCAACATGGAATATGACCCCACTATAGGGCAAAAGCTAGGATTTTTAATGCAACCATGGGTGCTATATGGCTCTAGCTTTAGTCAAGTATGAAGTTCGGACTAGCATGCTTGTAGTTCGTAAAGGCACCTTTGCCGAGCTAGTTGTGGGGTATAGCCTAAGGTGGTCACCAACTTGACGAGTGCCATCGAGGGGGTCCCACATACCCCTTTGCATTGGGTCCGTAGGGTCTGCTACATGCTAGAAAGGCTTTTGAAAGACTTCGTAGTGTACCCTACTAGCTCACCTTGGGAGTGTTTTGGGAGTAATTAACCCGGGCAAATGGGCAGCACGACTTGTGGGTAAAGTGCATAACCTCTGCAAAGCATAAATCTAGCGGCTTAGAAAACTCACAGTGTTAGTTACTCATGTTGTTAAACAACTTATGATGGTGAATTTGGAGTTATGAGATCAGAGGATATTCCATTAATGATCATGTTGTGAAGTCCGTGGCGGGCACTCTGGTTGCCCACTATAGTAATTGGATGGGTGACCAGCTTGGGCGGCCACCCAGGCGACCGTCACGGTTAATCTAAGTCCATCTACAGGAACTAGTGGAGGACTAGGAGGTACGCAGGCGGCTCTAGGAACAAACACACCGCCTGCAACCCAACCGAGCACAACCCATTGTCCTCCCCAGCCATAATAGGAAACAATGAAGAGGAGGTTGTAACTGAGCTCACGCACTCTATTGCATTCAAAAGGTATGGTACATGTTTTCACAACTTGTACACACTCTACTACATATAGTTGCTTGTGTTCACACACTAAAATTTCTATACATGTTTTTGTAGGCCGAAAGCACCACTTAGTAGTTGTCCCGTCTCGGATAAATGCCCCAGCCACTTTTAGAATGGGAAGTTCATGCTATCTAAGGTCCAGCTCGTCCATTAAGAAAAGTGTAAGGTAAGGGGATTCTATCTGTGGTACATGGAAGCGTCAAAAGCCGGCCTCTTAGGTCTCACTGTAAGGGTTTTGGCAGAGTACTTCCAGTTGCCCGCGGATGCTATCCTTGAAATGGACTTCCACAACATATATAGACTAATGCAGTAGTGTCATGGCTCACAAGAGTTGAATTCACATAGAGGTTTAGATGGAAGAGGGCTGATACAACCATACCTTCTGTTTAGATTGTTTATGTGTTTACAGTAATTTATGCATGACTTTGTTTTCGGCTTCTTTTTTACACACAATTAGAATTTTTCTTGATTTTAAATCTGAGTACTTCTGTATTAGTTCACTGGATAAGAGAGCACGTCTCCCAGTTTCATCACAAGGAGAAACCAGATCTGGTGTGGGATTGTGAGCAAAAAAAGTAAATATGGATGATAAAGCATCTTCTATCTCAGTTGAAATATGAAATTAGAGATAATGAGGTATTTTCTTCAAACTAATTTGAGACAATGAGATGCAAATGAAAGTGTGTGAAGAAACCATAAAGGACAGTGCATCTTAAGTCACGTACGAAAATGATAAAGAAAATGTAGAAGATAACATGGTCCAACAGCTGGATCTAAGATATTTTTTATCAGATGACAATGATACTGAAGAAAATAGAACTGGGGTCACCGTTCAAAATCCATAACTTTCAATTTATCTGCATCTATAAACTAAGTTATGTGTTTACCATGTATCTAATTTCATACCATCTTTGGAGTGTTGAATCCATTGAATTTGTATTGCATACCCTGGGGAAGGATTCTTTTTAACGATATATCATATAAATGGAGCAACAACCTGATTCTGTTACTACTACCATCCCTGCTTCATTTACGCCTGCAGTACCATCCCATGCCACCAAGCTTTTTTCGAACTGTCCTGTTCAAGACTAAGTTGATCTCCGAGACAGCAAAATCATTGTGTGTGGCCCTTCCTGCTCCTAGCAATCCAGGCCATGGTCCATTTCGTGCAGAGCGCGAACGTAGAACATTCTGGACAGCGTGTGCAAGTTGCAACAAAAAGAGTAAACATTCTATAGAGTATCTTGGTTTCATCACAAGGAGAAACCAGATCTTGTGTGGGATTGTGAGCGAGAAAAGTAAATATGGATGATAAAGCATCTTCTGTCTCAATTGAAATATGAAATTAGAGATGATGAGGTATTTTCTTCAAACTAATTTGAGACAATTAGATGCAAGTGAATGTGTGTGAAGAAACCATAGATGACCGTGCATCTTAAGTCATATACGAAAATGAAAGAGAAAATGTAGAATATGACATGGTCCTACAGCCATTACTTGAAACAGGTGCTTTGCTGAGTGCCTAGGGCACTCGGCAAAGACCCAATTACACTCTACAAAGGCTTTGCCGAGTGTAAGACTCAGCAATGAACACTCAAGAAAGAATGTGTCGGCAAAGCCATCTTTGCCGAGTGTTTTTCGTCGGGCACTCGGCAAACCCGTGGCCGAGAGACTGACAATCGGCAAAGTTAGAACCGAAAATAGCCAAAATACAGAATTTTTTAATAGGGGAGGCCACGATCAGCTAGTTAAGACACTGAGACTGAAGAAAATGGTACTAGGGTCACCATTCGATACCCATAACTTTCAATTTATTTGCATTTGCAAAGTAAGTTATGTGTTTACCAACATCTAATTTCATTCCATCTTTGAAGTGTTGAATCCATCTAGTTTTGTTTATTACATACCCTGTGGAAGGATTCTTCTTCATGATACATCATATAAAAGGAGCAACAAGATGATTCTCTTACATCTGCCTTCTTTACTTGATTTATGTCTGTAGTACCATCCCATGCCACCATGCTTTTTCGAACAGTCATATTCCAGGCTCGATTGATCTCAGAGACAGAAAAATCATTGTGTGTGCCCTTCCTGTTCCCGGCAATCTACATTTCATGCAGCGTGATTATAGAACATTCTGGACATCATGTGCATGTTGCAACAAAAAAAGCAAACATTCCATAGAGTATGTTGATTGCAACATTTCTTGCCTTCAATGCAGTGTAACATTCAAAGTGACTGAAGTATCAAGACCTCGAAACCATCGTACAACCAGTACAGAGATTGTTACTTCTGAAACCATTGTTATATCTCTAGGTGCCGTGGTGGAACATAGCGAAGTGACACCAACTTTAGAGACTCCTATCCCAAAGAAAGTCAAAAGGGAGATCAATGTGACACATGCTGTGGGCAAGATTGGATACAATATTCAGGGTAACATTATTAGAAGAGAGGTTCATCATGAGAAAGTTCGCACGAATATTAGAAAGAGAATATCTAAGGCTGAGATAAAGATGTTTTTTTATGTCCATGGGAAGGAAGAAGGTCACAGAAGCAAAAGTCAAAGGGAACAACATGAAAACAATGAAAGTGAGATGCCAACACCTAGGTAATATTTATATGTGTTATATATGTCCTGTTACTATTGTTATGAGAATTTGTGTTACTTCTATTACTAATTGTTTTTCTTCTTGTTTCATGGCTGAATAAGTCTAAACTAAAATTCTTATAAATATAACTTTCTTTTACTGGTTATCTTATTGCTGTATTTGTACAAATTATCTAGCTTTAGTATATTCTCCCATGAGTAAAAATGCTTGTTCTGCAAGAACCTTGAAAATATTTCGTCTGTATGATCCAAACAAATTACACGCATGTTATACTACTTACTTCGCAATTTGAAAGTCTTCAGTGTGAAACAAACTGAGAAGTACTTTCCACATCTCCAAAGACATGTATTATTTTTTTACTTTGGTATATTATAAGTATTGTTATGCTGAATATATATTTGGTGGCGTATGAGCATGCATCACTACTACAGAATTCATTTTCCAAGACACCCCAAAAGTGAAGTCCATAGCGGGCACCCTGGTTGCCCGCCACGGTAATTGGGTGGGTGGGCGGCCTATTGCGGCTAGCCACGCGCCCGTCACGGTTGACCTAACACTACACCATTACCCTCTTTTCCCTACACTTATGTGTTGGTAAATCATGGGTTTTAACAACATCTTATCTGCTGGCAATTGTGTTATCTTTTAGCGTCACATAAACTGTCGCCAAAAGAACCTTAAGGCTACACGTTATATATCGGCGTTTCCCCTTCCAACGAAAAAAGTGTCGGCAAAAGTTCATAGACGGCTTAAGTGTCGTTGTAGCCTAATATGTCTATCAGTTGAAGTGTCGTCGAAGGGCTAGGTACGGAACGAATAGACGTCAAATGTCTGCGCAGGAAATAGAATGGGAAAACTTGTCTAGGCGCCAAAATAATATAGGGCACCGGAGATAGAATAAAGTGGGCATGGGAAAAAAAACACACGCAAGTCTCCTCCGACCTCATCTCTCCCGCCGCCATAGCCTGCTGCCCCAGCCCCCCGTCGCCGCCCCAGCTTCCTGCCGGCACAGCCTGCTGCCCAGCCCCCGCGTGCATCCGGCCCCAGTCCACCGGCCCAAGCCCCCAGCCCCCCCCACGCCCGCCCCAGACCACAGCCCCCCGCCGCCCCAGCCCCCGCCGCCGCAGCCCGCAACCCCAGCTGCCTGTCGCCCCAGCTCCCCAATCTCCACAGCCCTAGCTGGCCGTCGCCCAGCTCCTGGCCAACCCAGCCCACCGTCTCCCCAGCTGCTCGCCGCCCCAGCCCGCAGCCCCAGTGCGCCGCACTAGCCCCCGCCGTCCAAGGCCATCGACGAGCAAGAGGCATCCCCAGCTCGCCGCCGTCGAGCAAGAGGGATTCCACCGCTGCATCCCCGTTCCCCTCAGGATCCAGGTGCTTCACCTTCGCGCATCCCCTTCCCTGCATTCCATTCCCCTATGTGCTAGGGTTTGAGCAGAATTAACTTTTTTTTTACTTTTTTCTTTGTTATAGAAAGTACGAGACAAATGTGAGAAGAATTGAAACATTCAAGGTTAGGTTTACTTCTCTTGCAAAACTATCTTTCAGTCTAGATCCACTATTCCTATACTCTTTGGAGAAGGAACATATTCAGCTTGATTTAGATCTGAATGTGATGTTTACTGCCATTGATTTTGCAGAGGAACTAGCTAGATTCAAGATCTTGTACACAATACAATTAGTCAGCTTGCATGTAAGTTCTCTTATGCTGGATCTGTAAGTTATTTCTAGTATATGAAGGCAAAGTTCATACGTACTGATGGAAATTCATAGTCATTTTATTTAGTCCTGTATGCGAAAATACATGCTCTGTTTGTTCAATATATATATACAGAGAGAGAGAAGGGGTGACTGACCTTTGTTACCCAAGGTCGTGCTTTTATGTGGTTATTACAATACATCTTTACAATTACAGAGAGAGAAGGGGTGACTGCTATTGCACTTTGACTTAATGTTGTTATCAGTTATCTGGATGCCTAGGATCTATGTTATTTACTCATCATTGCACTAATGCCATTTCATACCATACTCTTTGACCATAATTGTATTTGGTAGTTTTATTGCCTAGTGATTGTTAATTAAACTTTCAGCTACCAGTGCAAGTATAATTTAGTCTTAGAACTATTGAAATGCATACATGTATCGTGGTAAAAGGATCAGTTCTGAGCTTTTCTTTCTTTCTTGTGCATGTTGCAAAATATCAAATAAAGAAGCACTAAAGGATTCAACTCTTCTATTTTTCTTTCCACACAAGTCATCACAAATCGTAGCTTGGAAGTAAGTTTGCCTGTGCTAAAGTTTTTGACTTATTTGTATTGCTTTATGTGATTAATTAGCATTGGCAATATTATTTACAGGGAGCACAAGCAAGTTGGCCTGCTAGTGTCCATCAGTTCTTCTACTGTCATTGCTTGATTGGTATGCCTTCCCTCATGAACTGTCTCCGCATTTTGCTTAGAACTGCAGGTTGTGTGATTTGTGATGTGATGATTTTGGTTTCTTAAAACTGGTCCATGTTGATGGCTTGTGGTGGGAGTTTTTTTAGCAGCAAGTATGGTGAAATTAATTTAATTTGGACAATTGTTTGGCAAGATCTTTAGTTTTTGGTGAACAACCCAATCTGAACTGAATGTTTTCCTCTTATTTTCGGAGTACTCAAAACATTTTGTAAAAGGTGCATCATGGATAAAACATGGATGGATCAGCCTAGGTACATTATAAACTTGTACTCATATACTAAAATCTGCACGCATAGGGCGTTTGGTCTGATATCTTGGTAATCATATGTAGGCAAACCCTTGTGTATAGAGAAGGAGTGGATATGTTTTTAGAGTTTGCCTTTAGTAATTCAGCAAAAGGAAATCAGATTTTGTGTCCCTGCAAGGCATGCAAGAACTCCAAGTTTCCAACTCCGGAGGCAGCTGTAAGTGGCACAACATTGCTTCCTCATTTTCACAATGTATCTGGCACAGAATTGTAAATATGAAATAATTTGGTAGGCTCGTTCTTTGAGAGGGAAAGCAAATCGTTCAAAGCTGACCCAAAACCATACAACTGGGAGTAAGAGTCATGCACGTGTTGGTACTGAAATGGTATGCACTATATCTCTTTGAGTTTGTTTTTCCTTTCTTTATATCCTGTAACTACAATAACATATATGGTTTAGGGTGAGGAGCTAGGGCGCCCCCCTCGTAGAGATGAATTGTTTATCAAATCTCACACACACAAGAATGGGCTACCTCAAAAAGGAGCTGCAACAACAATTGTAAGTGTGATAAACACAACACTTTCCTATGCCATCATATTTTGCTAATTTTTTTGTTTGCTACAGAATGCACTTCAAGATGCAATTAGAGATAATCCTTCATTGAGAGATAAGAGTATCCAAGAAGGTGATGCTTTTTCCTATGTTTGTGGGAAAGAGAAGAATGGATATGTTCGTGTTGTGGGTTTGGGGCCAAGTCCAGCAGATTTGGAAATGCCTGGAGCTAAAAAATGCACATCAACAAGGCTTCAAATGGAGATAGAAGCTCGTCGGCAATCTGATAAGAGAGTTGAAGATCTAACAAATCGTCTAGACAACCTTCAAGAGACTATAGATAAATGGATGCAGCAACAAAATGCCAGTAGCACTCCCCATGGATCTAATAATGCACCACAGGTGGTAATTGGTAGCCTTTCTCTTACATTTTTTCTTTGTTAGTGAAAGAATTGTTCAATGATTTTTGCTCTCATTTAGAACTTGAGGGATGCACCAACCTATCATGAGGAAGTACATGATGGAGAACAAGAGCATGATGCTAGATCATATTCAGGGCATGATATGGCTGATGTGCACTTACATGATGATGATGATGACTTGATTCTGAGTAGACGTGTGGTGCTTCGAGAGGAGCAGCATAATAATGAGGTAATTTCCTTTATCAGTAATTGTATGCACTGCTCTGTAGGTACAACTGAATATGTATAGTATTAGGCATGTTCTCTTTTTCTGCAGGAACAGTGATGAAAACACATACTAGTAAATAAATTTATAATCGACACAACACATATAATAGTAGCATTTCCTATCTAGGTGCTAATAGATATGTATGGTGTTTTGAAATCAGGGAGGCAGAGATGTGATACTATATAATGTAGTAAGGCCCTATGATGTCGCTGTGGCAAAGGCTACCATTCAAACAAAGAATCCAAGGGATATTGTTGGGGGTACTGCTCTTGGAGTGCGGTTCTGTGAAGTGGTTGTTAACCATGTGTTTATGAGGAACGCTGTACTGCCTCGTCCATATGAAGGGGTCAACACCATTTTAGAGGCTCGTGGGAGATGCATTGCCTGGCCACATGACAGAGTAATGGTCTAACCTCTATATTTGTTAAAAATAATTATTATATTCTACTGATAAGTATTATCTTTATTTTCCACTAGATGAGGGATGACAAAAAGTCACTGCAACACTCAAAAGGTGGTGGCACAGGAAGGTCATCACAGCTTGAAGGTATTGGACTTAACAGATTTACTTTTATGTGGTCCAAACTGTTTGAATTGTGTACATAAAATTTTAGAAAATGGAGCCCATTGCACTTATATGTGATCCAAACTGTTATAACTGTGTAGAACAAATTTAAAGCATAGAGCATATTTCACTGATAACTCACCTTTTTTCCTGTTAGGTGCTTAACCAATGTAGGGTTGCAAGTATTTTGGATTGCCACCATTTTGTGGATCGACCAAAAGTTTTTACATGTAATTTGGAGTGGCAGCAACCAAGTTGTTACATGTAATCTGGAGTGGCAGCAACCATCATGTGTGCACCAAGCAGGTGTTCTAGTATTTTGGCAGCAACCACCATTCTGTAGCAAGCTTGTGTTTGGATATGCAAAGTTTGTGTTTGGAAGACTTACAATTGCTGCAAGAAGACATGTATTGTTGTTCTGTTCTTTTGTTAAGCACCTAATATCATGTAGGCCAAACACATGTTAGTGTAGATTGGCACTTGTCATATATATGTATGTGCTAGTGACAATATCCTGGATCTAGGATAAACACATCAAAGTGTTGAATGCCACTTGTAGTATATGTATATATATGTGTGCTACTGATTATATCTTGGACCTGTATATGCATGGCTCTATGTACTATGAGCATCACTGGACTTGTATGTCCAATTAATGTATGTAATGGGAGATCTAATATATCATTTCTATGAAATCAAGCTTATTTGCTCAATATAATGCCTCCTATATGAATAAAATTGGATGTGATTGTTAATAAAAAAGTAGATTTGTGAAATTATTTGGATTGTATGGATATATGTTTAAATTTGTTATATAGTTTTCCCAACAGTTTAGTTGAGAATGATGGTGTATTCCAAAAAATGCCTTGGAAATGGTTTTGCCAACACATAAACTGTTGGCAAAGGTTCTATGTGTCGGCGTAGGTCTTAATTGTCGGGAAAGGAAGAAACTGTCGGCATAGGTACACCATTTGGCTACTGTAACACCCTAAAATTTGCTTTCTTGAAAATAGGGTTAAAAATGATTTAATTTTGAATTTTGGTGCTCATGAAAACACAAGAAATAAAACTTTTCATCAAATTAAAAATCATCTTAAGGTAGTAACATGTTTGAGCATTCATGCCATGCATTTTGGATTTTTCTTTGAGTGGCTCAGGTTCATAATTAAAATCTGAATTCAAAATGTGTTGTGCAAATTGAGCTCTGGATAAAATAAAATAAAAAGAAAAAAAAAAAAACCCCTTCTCCCCCCCCCACTCTGTTCTGGCCCAAAAGCCCAACTGGCCTACTCCTTCCCCCCCCCCCTCTCCTCAATCCCGCAGGCCCATCCCCTTTCTCTCCCCGCAGGCCCAGCTCTTCCCCTCCTCTCCCTCGGCCTTTTCTCCCTTTCCCGCACGCAGAGGCCCAGCAGCCGGCCTGCTCGTTTGGAAGCGCCGACAGGTGGGACCCACCTGGCAGCCGCCGACGCCCTTGCCTTCTTCCTCCTCCCTCCCTTTCCTTCCCCGCGCCGTCACTTTCCTTCCGCCGAAGCGCGAATCAAGCTCGCGATTGCCCCTTTCCCTCTCTGTTGCACCCCGGGGCTATTTAAGTCGATGCCCCGCCTTCCCCCGCCCCCTATTTGGTCCTCTCCGAGCACCCACAGGGCCTCCCAAAGCCGCTGTCGTCGCCCCTCCACTGACGTGCCCCACCACCTCCCTTCGCCGCTCCTGGAGCTTTGCGCTAAGGTGAGAAGGGTCCAAGGTGCCCTATATCTCTCTCTCCCACTCCCTATCTCGGTGTTCTCGATCACCGGATCTACTCGAGCCGCCACACCTTGTGGACCGCCCCTCTGAGCCCCTCTCGGCATCAGCCGTTACCGCAATCGAGTTCGGCTCTCCCTCCTCTCTCTCCTGGTGTTTTTCCTTCGGTCAATGGAGCCCTATCGCGCCGCCGAGCCGTTCTCCGGCGAGTTTCTGCTCACGCCGGCAATGGAGCCGCCGTTTGCCTCTAACCGGCCGGCCACCGCTCTCTCTCGCCTTTTGTTCTGAACCGTCCACCCGGCCTCAGACGACCCTGATTAGATTCCACCGAAGGGGTACGCCCTCCGGTCCATGGTGGACCGGTGAACGCATCCCCGCGTCTGGTCCAAGCTGCGTCGTGCACCCGCCCAGTCCCGGGCTGCCACATGGAAAGCCACCGGCCCCGCACCGCAGCACCCGCGGTCCCCAAAGCGGATTTCCTTTTCGCGCTTTCTCGCTTTGAAAACGTAATCTTCCTCTGTTCCATTCAAAATGCGCTTTCTCAGAAATTACAAAAATGCCACCGATATTCTTTTGCTCATAGAATCGTCGTTTCAAATCCGATTTGATCCATTCGAGTTGCGTTAGATTCGTAGAGTTTTTATCTACACGTTAAAACCATAATCAAATCTGTTTGAAAACTTTTGAAATAAATACTTATTTAATGCTTTTCAATTCCATGTTTAATCTCTAAATTTTGTTTAAATCGTATCTTCTCCGTTTCAAATCCGTTTCGTCCCGTTCAAGTTGCGTTGGCTTCGTATCGGCGTAACCTTTTTATTAGTGATCTTTAGTACCATGTTAATAGTTCTAGATTTTCATGATGTGAAACCCTAATTTGATTAACAAATATGCAACTTGTTTTACACATAAAATATCGATACCTTCTACTTTCGTTTTCGAAATCCAAATACAATTCTGACCTAATCTAATCAAGGTGTTTCTTTGAAATACTTTATCCACTCTTTTATATAGTTAAAATTCATAAAGCCTATAGTTCTCTTTTATAAAAGAAAATCTTCCGTTAGTTGTATCTCGATCATCGTAGCTCAGAGTAGTGTGTTCTTCGCGGCTATTTGTTCGTAGAGATGCGTAGTTTTCTTTCTAAATCCTTTTTCATTGATTGGTGTATTGTTCTAAATAGATATGTATGTATGCTATGTTTGGCCAGGTGTTTGAGTGGTGTTTGTGATTTTGTCCAATCGGTGAGTGTTACGTTGTAGATCAAGAAGTTGGTGTTTCAGAAGATCTTTTGAAGAAGTTAATCTTTGGAGATGTTGATCTTGGAAGAAAGAATCTGTTTTAAGGCAAGTATTACATGGGATTATCCTTGTTGTCCTATTCATGATAATCACTCAGTGATCATATGCATGTGTTTCCTTGTTACCCTATAAGGTTATCCTAGTATTGTACCTTATACTTTGTCACCCTCGGAATGTATGCACTTGGGTAGTTTGATGCTAGTGCCAAGCATTTGGGTACTTTGATGCTAGTGCCAAGCATTTGGATACTATGATCATGTAAACTTGATTAATGATATATGCAATGATAATAAAAGATGACTTTTTAGCAACGTGGACTATAGGTGGAACATCAGGAACTCACACATGTGTTCTTACTCATAGGGATATTTCTGTAAGAGATTACCCTGAGAAAATAGTACTCACATAAGCTAATGGGCTCTGGCTTGACTTAGTATTAGGCTTTTGCTAGTTTGTGGCAACTTACCTGAGAGGGCGCAAGAAGGGCTCTGAGAAAGTGGGGGCTTGGTCTGCTAGAAGGTGCACTGCGGTGACTTCTGGGAGGGGATTTTCTTACGATCTTGTTAAGGGAACTTGTAGCGGGTTGTTACCTATTAGTGGAACCTGTGAACGGTCTCGTAGTGAACCCTGCCGGCCTACCTTGGAAGTGGGTTAAGAGACTAGCTACCTCGGGCGAAAGGGCAATTCACGACTTATGGGTAAAGATGTACACCTCTGCGCAGAGTTAAAAACTATTATAATAGCCGTGCTCACGGTCAAGAGTGGCTTGGGGCTCCTTACTGTGTGATGTCCTTATGTCATGGCTCATCAGTTGTTATCTGTGATTTATTATTGTTACTTGTTCATATAAGCATTACATCCTGTTCACTTGATCATATGGTTATTGGGTATTGATAACATTGATGCTACTATAATGCTAAAATTGAGATAACCTAAAAGCTTATGCAGTTAAATCAGAGTCATACCTTTTTGAGCCTCATGAACCCCATGTTTACTTGTTGAATACGAAAGTACTTACGCTTGTTTATTCTTTTCAATATTTGGATAAAAATCCCGGATGGGTACCAGATTGCAAGAGTCTTGAGCAGTTAGGCTTGTGATCAACCAGTCTGTTGGTCCCTGTGGAGTGGAGTCTTCGCCTGAAGATCGGAGTGTCTTTCCGTTGTTTGCTCTCTTAAGGTTATTTCTTTGACCTTATATGTTATATATTTAAGTATTGTCTTTTGATATTACCTTCTTCTGTGACTATATGTGAGAATTGACTTCCTGGGCTCACATATGGTGTATATCTGGTTTTGTTCTTAAAACCGGGTGTGACAGCTACACCACAAGTGTCGGCGAATCTTTTACCTGTCGGCAAAACTTTCGTCGACTGCTTCTAGCGCGACTGTTCGTAAATTGTCGGCAAATCTTATAGTGTTAGGTTATCTGTCGGCAAAGGTAGCCTTTGCCCACTTTAAAAAGTGTCGGCATAGGTATGTTGTGTTATAGTGTAAGTCCGCCTACAAGTATGAGCGGAGGACGAGGAGGTACGACGACGGCCACAGGAACGAACACGCCGCCTGCAATCCAACTTGGCACAACCCATTGTCCTCCCCAGCCTACAATGGGAACAATTAAGAGGATGTCGTAACTGAGCTCCCATACTCTATTGCATTCGAAAGGTATGGTGCATGTTTTTCACAACTTGTACACTACTACAAATAATATGTTTTTAGTTGCTTGTTTTCAAACACTAACAATTGTATACATGTTTTTCTAGGCCGAAAACACCACTTAGTAGGTGTCCTGTCTCAGATAAATGTCCCGGCCACTTTGAGAATGGGAAGTTCATGCTATCTAGGGTATAGCTCGTCCATGAAGAAAGGTGGGAGGTAAGGAGGTTCCATCTGTGTTACATGGAAGAAGCAAAAGCTAGCCTCTTAGGATTCACTGTCTAGGTTTTGGCAGAGTACTTCCAATTTCCCGTAGATGCTATCCTCCAAGTGGACTTCCACGACATGTATAGACTAATACAGTAGTGTCGTGGCTCACAGGAGTTGGATTTACATATAGGTTTAGAGGGAGGAGGGCTGATACAACGATACCTTTCTTAGATTGTTTATGTGTTTACAGTACTTTCTGCATGACATTGTTAATTTTACGCTTATTTTTTACTCACAATTAGAGTTTTTCTTGATTTTCTTCAAACTAATTTGAGACAATGAGATGCAAATGAAAGTGTGTGAAGAAAGCATAAAGGACAGTGCATCTTAAGTCACGTACGAAAATGATAAAGAAAATGTAGAAGATAACATGGTCCAACAGCTGGATCTAAGATATTTTTTGTCAGATGACAATGATACTGAAGAAAATAGAACTGGGGTCACGGTTCGAAATCCATAACTTTCAATTTATCTGCATTTATAAACTAAGTTATGTGTTTACCATGTATCTAATTTCATACCATCTTTGCAGTGACGAATCCATTGAATTTGTTTATTGCATACCGTGGGGAAGGATTCTTTTTCACGATATATCATATAAATGGAGCAACAACCTGATTCTGTTACTACTACCATCCCTACTTCATTTACGCCTTCAGCACCATCCAATGCCACCAAGCTTTTTTCGAACTGTCCTGTTCAAGACTAAGTTGATCTCCGAGACAGCAAAATCATTGTGTGTGCCCTTCCTGCTACCGGCAATCCAGGCCATGGTCCATTTCCTGCAGAGCGCGAACGTAGAACATTCTGGACAGCGTGTGCAAGTTGCAACAAAAAGAGTAAACATTCCATAGAGTGTCTTGGCACTAGTAATGATCCACATCACTGCTGGCCAACGCGCTCCGGAGGGGATTCGAACCTCAGAACCTTAGCCTTTCGCGATACCTCCTCTACCACTCCACCCATGACTCACTTGTGTCTAGATTCGGTTTTAGTTCACCTCATTCTATACTAAACCGAGTGTAAATTGATTGTTTGAGCCAATAAATGAACTTAAATGAAAAGGTTGTAAACTACAAAGTTTCATAACTTTTCGAGATCTACAACTTTCATGTAGCAAGTTTTTCCATCCGAGGTCGTTTACAAAATTTTGAATTTCAAATTTAACTCAGTCGAACGTACTTTTCGATGACAAGATGATTTCAAATGAAAAAGTTGTGAACTCCAAAGTTTCATAACTTTTCGATATCTACAACTTTCATGTATAAAGTTTTTCCATCCGAAGTCGTTTACAAAAATCAAAAAATTATCACTATCGGTTCCAACCACGAACCGGCAGTGAAGCTCCTCATCACTGCCGGTTACCGCGAACCGGCAGTGATGAGGAGCTTCAGTGCCGGTTCGTCGCTGGAACCGGTAGTGAAAGGGCAGAGACATTGCACTGATTTTTCCAGCCCGAACCGGCACTGAAGAGGAGTTTCACTGCCGGTTTTGCCACGAACCGGCAGTGAAGATTCATCACTGTCGGATTTGCCAGACCCGGCAGTGATGTTGAAATCTGTAGTAGTGTGGTTTCATCACAAGGAGAAACCAGATCTTGTGTGGGATTGTGAGCGAAAAAAGTAAATATGGATGATAAAGCATCTTCGGTCTCAATTGAAATATGAAATTAGAGATGATGAAGTATTTTCTTCAATCTAATTTGAGACAATTAGACACAAGTGAAAGTGTGTGAAGAAAGCATAGATGACATCGCATCTTAAGTCACATACGAAAATGAAAAAGAAAATGTAGAAGATAACATGGTCCAACAGCCACGACCGGACACATGCGCTTTGCCGAGTGCCTGGGCCACTCAGCAAAGACCCAATTACACTTGGCAAAGGCTTTGCCGAGTGTAACAATCAGCAAAGAACACTCGACAAAGAATGTGTCGGCAAAGCCATCTTTGCCAAGTGTTTTTCTTCTGGCACCCGGCAAAGCCTTCGCCGAGTGACTCACACTCTCACTCGGCAAAGTTTTTACCGAAAAAAATCCAGAAAAAAACGGAAAACTTTTTTAATAGGGGAACACCACCACCAGCCAGTTAAGACAATGAGACTGAAGAAAATGGAACTGGGGTCACCGTTCCATACCCATAACTTTCAATTTATCTGCATTTACAAAGTAAGTTATGTGTTTACCAAGTATCTAATTTCATTCCATGTTTGCAGTGTTGAATCCATCCAGATTTGTTTATTGCATACCCTGGGGAAGGATTCTTCTTCACGATGCATCATATAAATGGAGCAACAAGATGATTCAGTTACGTCTGCCTTCCTTACGTACTTCATTTACGTCTGCAGTACCATCCCATGCCACCATGCTTTTTTCCAACAGTCATATTCCAGACCCAGTTGATCTCAGAGACAGAAAAATCATTATGTGTGCCCTTCCTGTTCCCGGCAATCCAGTTGCTGGTCCATTTCGTGCAGAGCGCGAACATAGAACATTCTGGACAGCATGTGCATGTTGCAACAAAAAAAGCAATCATTCCATACAGTATCTTGATTGCCGCATTTCTTGCCTTCAACGCAGTGTAACATTCAACACAGTGTTATATCTCCAGGGGCCGTGGTGGAACCCAGCAAAGTGACACCAACTTTGGAGACTCCTCTCCCAAAGAAAATCAAAAGCGAGATCCATGTGTGAAACAGGCTGTGGGCAAGATTGGATACAATATTCAGGGTAACATTATTGGAAGAAAGGTTCATTGTGAGAAGCTAGTTCACAGGAATATTAGAAAGAAAATCTCCAAGGCTGCGATAAAGATGTTTTTGATGTCCATGGGAAGGAACAAGGTCATAGAAGCAACAATCAATGGAAACAACATGAAAACAATGAAAGTGAGATGCCAACACCAAGGTAATATTTATGTGTTATAAATGTCCCGTTACTATTGTTATGAGGATTTGTGTTACTTCTATAACAAATGGTTTTCTGTTATTGTTTCATGGTTGAATAAGTCTAAACTAAATTCTTATAAATATAACTTTCTTTTACGAGTTATCGATCTTATCGCTTCAGTGTGAAACAACCGATAACTACTTTCCACATCTCCAAAGACATGTCTTATTTTTTTACTTTGTTGAATTAAAAGTATTGTTATGATGAATATTCTGGTGGTATATGAGCATGGATTATACTATATATTTTGTGTGGTATGAGTATGAATTATGTCATCATATGAGACTGAATTTGCTATTTATCTACCACCTTTGACACACCTACTGTTCTGTAAAATACGAAAGGCTTTAATGATGACTTATTTGCTTGCTTAAGAAATTTATATTGCACAGAATAGCTTTGCTCGAAACAATATATATATATATATATCTGTGTGTGTGTGTAAAATAGCTTCCATTGATACTTTTTAAGGAATCATTTTTTTCCTGGTTACTATTATCTTCCGTAATTTCTTAGCTAATTCCAGTTCACGTATTATTTCTTGTGGTTGCTGTAGATGGAGAACACAAATGGGTAGTACTGAAGGACCTGTGTGTTCTAATCAGTTTCAACATCCCAAAATCCCAAAAAGTAGTAACTCCAAGTGAAAGATTCTGCTACGAGGAATGGTCTACTATAGTTTCTGAATCAAAAACTGTTTTTTACATCCAATAACTTGGATTTTATAACAAGGATGCTTTGGGGTTATAGACGAATCTCATACCCTCGATTATGTTTTTGGATTTTTTTTCTCACGAACATTGTTAGCTGCGAACTGAAGCCGAGGGACGCACGAGTTAGAAAATTTCAGGATCTTATCCTATCACCTTACATACCCGACTTATCCCCATCCACAACCTACTTTTCCTCCTTCCCTCTCCTCTCTTGGTAGACAGCGGCGAGCACAGCATAGTGGCCTCGGCTCCAGTGCTCTTGTGACAAGACTGCTTATGACGCCACCCCCGCCGGAGCACCGCTCGCTGGCCGCGTGGCGCGGCCTCGCAGGGCGCCACTGCGCCGCACATCTGCAACGCTGCCATGGCACGGCACGGTCCCTCAGCAGCACTGTCCCGCCTCCGACAATCTTGGTGGTGGCGCGGCCCCGAAGCAGCAGCACCTTCGCCCTCGTGGCACTCCTACAGTAGCGCCGCAGCAACGCCACCAGGGCATGGTGTAGGCCCACAACAGTGGTGGCCCGCATCCAGCCATGTCCGTCACGGCAGCGTGGTCCATCGGTGGTTTCACCGTCAAGGTTCTAGCAGATTAGTTTCACTTGGCCAACAATGTTGAACTCCCTGTGGAATTCCATGACATGCATAGACTATTACGGGAACAAGACTACTATGGGAAATGGGTGTATCTTGGCTACCTAGCACTTTGGGTAAGTCAAAAACATGTCTGTACAGATAAGTGGCTAGCTAGGGTCATTCCTTCTCATTGTAACCTATATTTTATTTCAATAGTGCAGCCAGGTCCTCGAGGGACACTAGGTTGCATGTATCATCTATCCTCGGGATGGCAGGTCCTGTGTATTTGACTCGTTGAGGGTAGCAGACTTAAAAGGGTACACTAGCTAGTACACACAGGTGCTATAGAGGTGGTTCGTAACACATTTCCACTGGCATTTTTGTGAACTTCCTACGCTGGGGCCCAGTAGAAATGGACGTACTGTACAGACAGTCACTTGTGAACCGCTAGTGAAAATCGATTTTCACACGTGGTTATTTTAAGAAACCGCCTATAGAAATGATGATTTTCACTAGCGGTTTTCTTACGAAACCGCCTGCTCAAATGATTGTCCAGAAATCAGGTTTTCAAAATCGAAAAAACTAATTTAATTGTGGCATTTGTTCTGTAGAATCATCTGCTGCGCAGTCGTGGGGATTCGAACCTGCAACCTCACGCTCGTGCGTACGCTCCACTACCACTCCACCCATAACTCACTTGTGTCTAGATTTCGTTTTATTTCCACACATATTATACTAAACCGAGCGTAAATTAATTGTTCTAGGTCCTAAACAAGTTCAAATAAAAAAGTTGTCAACTACTAAGTTTTGTAACTTTTCAAGATCTACAACTTTTATTATGGTAGTTTCTCCATCCGAGGTCGTTTACAAAACTTGAATTTTAAATTTGACAAATTCGAGCGTAGTTTTCAATGATAAGATGATTTCAAATGAAAAAAGTTGTCAACTACAAAGTTTCATAACTTTTCTAGATCTACAACATTCATTTTGGTCGTTTCCTCATCCGAGGTTATTTGAAAAACTAAAAAAAATCATAGTCCAATTATTTTTAGTGGTGGATTTCTTAGGAAACCGCCTATAGAAATAGTTGATTTCTATAGGCGTTGTGAAAATAGGACTTCCACAGGCGGTTTTCTTAACAAAACAACATGTAGGAATCGATTTCTAGTGGCGGTTCAGAACCATTTTATTTCTACTAACGCACAATAAGCGAAACTACCTCTTCAATCTATTAGACACGGCTAGCGTAGAGCTTTTTTGTACTAGTGATATGAGGCTTTTGAAGATTGCATGAAATTGTAAGTGACTGGACATTCTTTTCATTTACTGTTATCATACATAAAAAATAGATGCACATTAGTATATTTTGTATAGAGCTTGTAAGGAGTACGTGAAGGATCCAGAATGCTGATATCGAAGAATAGAGAAGTTTAAGGCCAACCATAAGAACACCATCAAAATAAGACGCAACTTTCAGGTACGTATTTCAAAGGTTCAATTTGTGTTTTTCGTACATATGTTTTTCGTACAACCGGTAGGATCACAAACATGGGGCTTCTACATCTGCGAGTACCTGAGGGAGTGCAAGCAATTTAGCAGTAGCTGACTGGTGCTCAAGGAGGGATTGAACTAGTGAAGGGACGAGCACAACCCCCATCACTGCTTCAAGAAAACAAAGATAGAAATATGTAAGTTTGTATTAGACAAATGTGTGCTTGAAGGGGCACATTCTTCAACGAGGACAGTCTATTATGGGATTTACCTGAGTACGAGAGGCTCAAAAAAATGGACCACCATGAGGCGCCAAAAGGATTAGTCCTTCCCCTTTTAGTGTTGAATGAGGAGGTAGCTAAGCGAATGTATAACTTTGATATTTAACTTTAATGGGTTCGTCGGTTTAATATATGGATGACAAGAATAGCTAATTTAATGTATATAATATGTCATGTGTTATGTCTGAATGTTTTATATGTGTTTGTTTCATCTGGGATAACTTCATGTGATTTGAATTTGAATTCAAGAAATTTCAAATGAGACTTCTAGTTGCTATATATATTTAAATAAGAAATTTAGCCGAGTTGGGCAACCTAAAAAGCCGCCACGGTAAATAGTCATTAACCATGGCGGTGGCTTTAGCTGACCGCCGCACGGTTAATGACTATTTACCGCGGCGGGCGTCTTAGACCACCCGCCATGGTAAAACAATTAACCTCCGTTAACCCATTATTTACCATGACCCTTTTGCTGCAGCGAACGCCTTTGCTCGCCGTGGAAAAGCAAAAGTGACCGCCGTGGAAAAGCATTGTGCTGTAGTGGTGGGCGGTAGGTTTCAATAGCAAGGAGCTATAGAGCACCCCTTTGAACGGCACACTCGCACTTAAGTACTCATAGGAACATAGTTGCACTATACTGAGCTTGGAAAACCACTTTCGCTCATTTCGGTAACCACTAACAAGCTAGAAGTGGTCTTTCTACCAAACTATAGCCAGAGCCACAAGACACTCATGGTTGCCACTACTACAAAATAAGGATATTGTAACACTTTTATGTAACATGTTTATCAATATGTTCCAGTGAAATTTTATAGTAACATAAAATATGTGTTATAAATTTTAGTTGTAACACAAAACACTTTTTTTTTATAAAATGTGTTACTGACAATAATTCTAGTAACACAAAATTAATGTTACAAAAAAAATATTACAAAAGTGTAGTATGTTGTAACACATAAATAAAACATATAAAGTTATGTTACAAATATATGCCTTATAGTAACACATAATAATATTACAATCCATGTGTTACAGAAAAAATATACATCTGAACCTAGATCCTTCGCACCTAAGTCTCGTTAAGGCTGTTAGCACTACTAGAAAAATAATTTTGTGAGCCAATCTCAAATAGTATTATAAGTTCCCATATTATAAATTTGGAATTTAAAATTATGAAATAATCTTATATATTGACATGGTCTATTTGTAGTTCTATAACTTTGTAGTTATTTTCATTTTATTTTAAGTCATTTGGAGTCCTAAATACATATTCTAAGTTTATAAAATTTAAACTCATATTTAATATCAAAATTATAGTGGCTGATCTGAGCTACATGTTTGTTGAGCTACATGTTTGTTGGTTGTTGATAAGTTTTTTATTTGAAGTTGTTTAGAGTCTCAAATATTTGTTTTATAATCACTTTTCTATATTCAATTTTTTTAACAAATTAAACTATCTTAGATGGAGAAATATTCTATACCAAAGTTATAGTTCTTGACAAGATTAAAAACTTTGTAGTTAAAAGTTTTTTCATTTGAGTTCATTTAGTAGCCAAAATATTCAATATAAGATCAGAACACACTAATATAAAAAGTTATCACATAATACATAGTCATATATGATTTTGTGGTCTAATGGTAGAGAGACTTAGTGTTATATGTGAGGTTGTGAGATCAAATCCTAGTTTAAGCATTTTTTTTGGGTTTTTTTTCGTAACATAATGTAAAGTGTTACCATATATATAAAAAAGTGTTACAACAAAAAATATTGTAACACTAGACAAATGATCTTGTAGATAAGTAAATATGTTACAATAAACTAATCTATAGTAACATAGGAAATTGGAACACAAATAAAAATGTCTTACAAAGAGAGCTAGTAACACTTTTTTGAATCTATTGGAACATAAATTGGTGTTACTATATCCCTGCATTGTAGTAGTGTTGTACTATAAGTGCCGAGTGATCAGTATAGATAAGGGTCATAGGGAGGACAAGAGAATCATGTATAGAGAAAAATGCTCTCACACTTTAATCCACCTTGCTAAAAAAACATCTTTTATTTTTTGTTACATATCCTATTAGTCAAGTTGCAGTCAATAATCACAATTAATTGAGCACTGCCATCACCTACCTATATTCAAGGTGGCAAATAATCAAGTTATCAAAATAACTAGGAAAGTTTCAAAGGGTATCAAGGTAGAAACATGCATACGATTAAATGCTATGAAGGTGAATAGGGCAACAAGAATCATCCCTTGCTATACTTGCCTTGCTGAATGTTTTCCTGCGGGTCCTGATCATCAAAGTACTACTTCTGATTACCGACAACTGCTCACCATCTATACTCAATCACACAAGCATCCACACAATCATGTATGAAGCAAACAAATAAAACTAAATTAGAACATTACACCAAACATATAAAATAGCAAGTAAAAAGGCTGTCATAATATTCTACACAAGTTGCTATAAACACACATTCGCCAAAATAGAGAAATCAGATTTAAAATTGAAGATATGATGAATTAAAGCTCTTGATGGCAATTTGTAATAACGTGATGTATTTAAAAATTAAAATAAATAAATCTTATTTTAAAATGTAAATAGGGATGGCGGGCATAAAATTAGTGAAAACATGGTGGTTCTTTTGCAAAACCGGCCAGCTCGGCTAACCGGTGTGGACTCAATCCGAGAGGTTGATCCAGGATTGAATGACTCAAATTATGTCATAGAGAGAGAGAGCGGAGTTCGCCAGTCGGGACAAGGGCAACCTGATGCGGTGGTGCCACGTTTGCAAACTAGGGCACAGGCTGGTAACCAAGCTTTTATTCCAACGGGGTGGCGGTGCAGAGGGGCTCCCTTTAAGGCCTTGTTTGGATGCGTGTGTATCTCTCTCAAACCACATGTGTTGGAGTGTATTTGAACTAATATACGTACACTCCAATACACTCCAATCCATGTGGTTTGAGGCCGATACATGTGCATCCAAACAAGGCCTAAGACATTGTTTGCATGGGCATGTATTCATCTCAATCCATATGTATTGAGGCCTTGTTTGGATGCGCATGTATCGGCCTTAAACCACATGGATTGAAGTGTATTGGAGTGTATATTAGTTCAAATACAATCCAACACATGTGGTTTGAGGGAGATACATACGCATCTAAACAAGGCCTGAAGTGGATTGGAGTGGAACTAAACTAAGTTATATTCCAATCAACTATATAACACATGTGAATTGAGGTGGATACACATGCATCCCAACAAAGAGAGGGTAGGCGAAGCTTGGTTGCGAGCTCGGCTCCATGCCGGAGGACTCGGTGCCTGCTGAACAGTAGCTCGGGTGGCTTTGGCCGGTGAAGTACTAGGTCCATGTGGGTGAAAAGGATGCGGGAGAGGGTGCATACGGGGCTTGGTCTGTGGTCTCTCGGCCATGGCGGCCAGACGGGAGAGCTAGAGGAAGGGGATAAGCGCCTAATTGGTGGGGCCCACCTATCACTGGCTACTACTCCCTCAATTCCAAATTTTAAGACACTCCAAACATCTTGAAAAGTCAAAGCATCTTATGTTTGACCCATAATTATAGAAAATTATAAAAAATCATGCAATCAAATAGACATACTATATAGGTAAAGACTTTTTAGGCTGTGCTTGCGGTCGTCAGTTCGCACGCACACCCTCCAGCACGCCGCACCGCACGCGGCCCCCAGACCCACTGCTCCACTCACTCGACTCTTTCACCTCCCTCTCCGGCTCCCTGCTCCCTGCTCCCTCTCTCTAGTCCTCACCCAGCGACCTGTAGCCTCCTCCCTGGCGAGCTCCTCCCAAGTCCGAGCCTGCTCCCCCACCCCCACCGGCGTCGAGCTCGCTGGCAATGGCGGATCCGGACCCGGCCATGGCGGATCCGGCTCCATCCATGGAGGATTCTCCGAGGTAGGCCTCCTCCTCCCACATTAGGGTTTGGCACGAGCTCTCCCTCTCTTCTTCCCGAATTCCGGCGGCCTTAGAAGGAAGGGGGGTTTGGGGAGATAGGTGGTGGGGATGCCAGCGGGCAGTTTAGGTGACCTGGCATCGGTCGACGGCGGTCGGGCCAGGTCAGGGCGGGGGCGCCATGGCCGGCGGCGGGAGGGTAAGAAGGTGGCGCTGCGGCGAACTAGGGTTTCGCCGGAGCTCCATGGCCCCGGCCGCGTCCGTGGAGCTCTGGCGAAACCCTAGCTCGCCGCGGCGGGGCGGCGGGCAGTGGCGGGGGCGAAGGCGCCGGGGTTGATGACGACGGCGGGGTGATGTGCGTGCATACGTCCTAACGCACGCACGGCCATGCGTTAGAGACGTCTATATAAATATAGTTGACAAAGAATCTAATGATACTTAATTGGTATCATAAATATTATTATATTATCATATAAGTTTGGTCAAACTTAAGATAATTTGACCCTCTAAGATTCTGGATATGTCTTATAATTTAGAATGGAGGGAGTAGGTTGCAAGCGAGCAGGCTCCACATGGCAGCGGCACAGTGGCAGAAGTGCAGCTGAGCTAGGCACGGGCTGTGGAGCTGGGCCAGCCAAAAGCAAAGCAGAAAAAACAAAAGGAACGAGAAAAACTTTTTTCCAATTTTCTAAAAGGGATTTTGAGCCCTTCTCTTTCTAAAAAAGTAATAGAGTTTTCACAATATTGATTAAAACACTAGCTTGACACAAACATAAAGAGCAACAAAAAAATCATGCAGAAACTGAATGCAAAGACATGTGTCTAGCCTTATGTTGATTTTGATTCAACGAAAAATATTATTCCATAGGATTGATTGCAAACACCATTGCGTAATTTAATTAATTGAAGCTATTTTGTACAGATGCAAATTTTAGGCCCGTTAGACTATCTCGAACAACCATAACCTAAAATATATTACCTATTTGTACTTTTGGTAGCACTAGAGGCAAAAGGTTCCATACCTATTTTATTAGTCTTCTCCAACAACATGTCCTAAAAGTCAACTCTTTCTGTAACTGGGTTTTTAGGAAAGATGATAAACAGATTTAGGTTATGCCTCCCCTGAGATCCAAAATGGGTAGGTATTCTGCTACATACTCATTTTGGGTTTGGGTATCAAATGTGTCTCGTGTAGTCGTGTTGGAGACTGTCTTACATCATTCAACATGGTAAAAGCATCTCCTCCATTATGGGCCAACTGTCAAGAGCAAAGACATGTTCGTTCCAAACAGAGAGAAAGTCCTCAGACTTGAATTTTATAGTATCAATACACAGAGTGGTACATCGATCTAGCCATCTCCAAATTTCTGCCACATTATACGAATTTATTTGTGAAAAATATGCATGACTTGTCGCAACCTGTGGTAAGCAGATCAGGGGTCATGGCCATTTGCAAGCAGTACAATTTCCCTTGTACAAAAACAACGCAAACATTTCAATTTTTTCTGCGTTCAGCTTCTTCTGAAACCTGAACATCCTACGCAATAGTCATACAGTCATTCCAGCACCAATCAAGCGATTGATTTCAATTTCCACATCCTCAAATCTTGTTGAGCATGGCCATAGCCTCCTCCATGGTGGGCCTGTTCTTAGAAGCACTATCGATACACCTACGTGCAATCTCCAAGAGTTCCTTGGCCTCCTCCATCTCCTTCCCTTGCGCTTGGATGCCCATCCGACAGTCCAGGATCTCTGCCGCCTGGCCTGCATCTATCTTCTCCCTTGCCCAATCCACCAGGTTCACCTCCTTGTCGCCCATGCTCGCCTTCATTGGCCAACTTGGCCGGTGTCCTGTTACCATCTCGATCACAAGCACGCCGAAGCTGTACACATCGGCCTTGGCAGTCGCGCCGACGCCGTCCCATATCTCAGGTGCCACATACCTGTTTGATTTAATTATATACCACAAACATCATCATGCATGTACAATGAATTATACTCTCTCTATTCCCCTTCCAAAGTATAGGGTATTGTAAAAATAATATTGGAGAGTCAAATCTTATCGAGTGTGACCAAAATTATAGAGAAAATTTTAAAGATTTATAGTATCAAATAGGTATATTATGAAAGTATAATTAATGAAAAAATTAATTATACTTAGTTGACATCATAAACGTTATTATGTTATCATATAAATTTGGTCCAATTTAAAATGCTTTGACCCTCAAAGATTTTTGGAATACCTTCTATTCTAATTTGAAATGGAGGGAGTATTTATGAAGTTAAAATTTATATTTAAGCATTTGTTCATGTATTTTTACATTCAACGACAATGCTAATTAGTACCATAATTCTCAATCTTGAATTTCTTCTAACAATCTCTGACTGTGGTGTAGAATATCACAACAGGGCTAAGCAAGTTTCTGGATTCTCTATACGCTGTCATGTTCATTCAGGAATTATGTATATACAGTTACAAATGCGAAATATATTTACCCGGCGGTTCCAGCGGCTTGCGTGCTGACGTGGGATTTAGCAGGGCTTCCTCTGACGATCCTGGCAAGGCCAAAGTCAGCGAGCTTAGCCTCAAATCCTTCACCAAGCAAGACGTTGCTAGACTTGACGTCACGGTGGAGCACGGGCGGGCTCCGTCCATGGTGGAGGAACTCGAGCGCGGCAGCAACGCCGCGCGCGACACGTAGCCTTGCGGGCCAGGGAAGCGTCATCCCGGTCCCGGTCCCGCCGCCGTGGAGCCAGGCGTCGAGGCTGCCACGCTCGAGGAGCTCGTAAACGAGGATACGGTCGCGGCCGGCGGCGCAGTACCCGAGCAGGCGCGCGAGGTTGCGGTGGCTGAGGCTCCCGAGCACCTCCAGCTCGGCGCGGAACTCGCGGTTACCTGCGCCCGCGTCGCCGTCGCCGGAGAGACGCTTGACGGCGACCGCGGCGCCGTCGGGGAGCACGGCGCGGTACACGAATCCGAAGCTGCCGTCGCCGATGATGTTGTCCGGTGAGAAGCCCCCCGTCGCCGCGGCGAGGTCTGCGAGCGAGTGCTTCTGGAGCGAGGTGTCCGCCGTCGTGCCGTAAAAGGACCAGGAGGGAAAGTCCGGCGTCGTCGTCCCCGGCGCCGGCGCGGTGGCCGGGAGCGTTGTTGAGGACGCTGAGGATGAGTAGCAGAGATGGCAGCTGCTGCGCGGCTTGAGCTGGCGGCTCTTGCTGCTGCTGTGGCTGCGGCGGCGGCAGAGGAAGGCCAGGAGGAGGCAGGGTACTGAGATTGCGAGTGACGCTCCGGCGACGACGATCACCGCCACCAGTGCGGTGTCCATCGCGGGGCAGCGTGCGTGGGGATCTTGTGGACGCTGCTGCTCGCTGCTGTTGATTGGTTGGTTGGCCTTGGGTGGAAGAGGGAGAGGGAGTGGAGGAGAAGGAAGTCGTCCATGGAGTCAACTGTGGTGGTGGGCGGGCGATGACTTGGACTGATGACTGCTGGTGGAGTCAAGGTTCCCCCATTATTGCTCCCCCTTTTCCACGTACGTACATCCCTCCTTTAGATTTATTCTTTCTTTTTAAAACATGACCTTTATTTCGACGTCCGCAAGATACCACAGGTACGCGTTATATATTCCACGTCAAGATATATTTAATATCTGAATCTGAATTACTCTCACCGCTACCGGAAAAACTATCGTTGCCGAGTATTTTTTCTTCGCCGAGCGTGGCGCTCGGGCCGAGCCTGAAAAAAAAAACACTTTGTAAATCTTTTTGTCCAGTTTTTTTTAATTCTTGCCGAGCGCTTTTTAGGCTCGGTAAAGACCTCTTTGCCGAGTGTTTTTTCTGTACTCCGCCAAAGAAATTTTTAAAATAAATTTTGAAGCAGTAAATGAATTCAAATGAAAACATTTTAAACTACAAAGTTATACAACTCATTAAGATATACAAAGTTTGTTTTGCTCATTTCATCATATGATAAAGTAAAAGTAAATTTATTCACAAATCTTACATATCCCTCTCGTAGTTTATGAAACTACGAGAGAGAGATATGTGATTTGTAAAAAATGTTAGAACGATCATATCAGATGAACTATGACCTAACAACCAAAATAAACTTTATAGATCTCGAGAAGTTATGAATCATTGTAGTTGGAAACTTTTTGATTTGAAATCTTCTTTGACATGTACAACTACGTTTGAATTTAAAATTTTAAAAATTTGAATTTTTCATACGACCTCGGATGGAAAAACAACAAAAATAAACTTTATAGATCTCAAAAAGTTATGAAACATTATAGCTGTCTACTTTTTTATTTGAAATCATCTTGTCATTCAAAACTGTATTTGAATGTCAAGAATTTAAAATTCAAATTTTGCAAACAACCTCGAATAGAAAAATTTCCTAAGTGAAAAGTGTAGTTCTCAAAAAGTTATGAAACTTTGTAGTTTACAACCTTTTCATTTGAATTCACCTATGGCCTCAAACATATGATTTACAGTTGTTTTGGTATAATATGTGGGGAACCAAAAGAGAATATAGAAACTAGTATTAGTGCGGTGGTAGTGGTTAGAGGAAAGTTCATTGGAGGGAGTGGGTGTGAGTTCGAATGCTAGCGTACACGAAGCCATAGATTGTACACGAAGCCATAGATTTTATGTGAAAAAAGCCTATGGAGGACTGTCCTAATTAAAAAAAATTGCTATTATTTTTGGATTTTTTTTTCGGTTTCAACTTTACCGAGAGCCAGCGCTCGCCAAAGTGCCCGAAATAAAGCTCTCGACAAAGCCAGCTTTGGCTTTGTCGACAAAACAGATGCTAGTGCACTTTGCCGAGTGCAGCGCTCGGCAAAGCCTTCATATATAGTTTTCCCCACAGACTAGAAAAGGGACTATATAAATTTTGGTATATATAACCTTTTCGCATTACGATCTTCTCTGTCGTCTTCCAAATCATCCCCCTCAAAGTTCACTTACTTATTCAGCACATTAAATAGGGGGATCGATAGAAAGTGGCTTCGTGACTTTAACTAGGGGGTTGATAAGAGAAAGTGACTTCTTTAAGTCTTACACCTCGATACGTGAATCTTTAAGATAGATATCTACGAGGATGAAATGGTTGCTTCAATCATAAAATCTATCTTATTAAATGACATATCAACAAAAGAAACATAAAAATAAGGGCCGAAAACACATACTCGCAGTTGTAGGTTAGAAGTACGTTTGTTTTCTTGTATTTGAACATCCTTTCAAACTCTACCTTCAAACTTGTTGCTAGATAATCATCCCCATTACCAGTGCATGTTGTCTCGTTTACATATATGAGGTCCAAGAAGTCTACCTGGGGTCCAAGTGTACATGACTCAATCGTTCTATATGCACAATTTTGTTATACATCTGCATAATAAATATAAGATTTACGGTAACCCCTACTGAAGCTTGTCGCAATGGTGCTCTTTCAAGTGCATCTCCCTTCATTATTTCTGGACAAAGAAGTCACTAGTAGAAAAACTCACTACGGCAACGGTGGGCAAATCCTATTATAATCGGTTTTGATTACCGAACGGCTGTGAAAATAAAACGGCGGGCTGAACTCGTGAACCGCCTGTGAAAATAGCTATACACAGGCGGTTCACTTAATCCAACCGCATGTGAAAAGGCTCCATTTTCATAGGCGGTTTGGTTAAGTGAACCGCCTGTGTATATATGTTTTGACAGGCGGTTCACTTAACCAAACCGCCTGTGAAAATGGAGCCTTTTCACAGGCGGTTGGATTAAGTGAACCGCCTGTGTATAGCTGTTTTCACAGGCGGTTCCTTACACCAACCGCCTGTGAAAAATCCGACATAAGTGCCCTTCTCTCCTCCCCTTCTTCCTCCTCCCATTGCAGGCGATTTGGAGGTCCAGTTTTTCACCAAATAGAAGGGGGAAGGTTTTGATCTTCATTTCTTTGAAGGAGGTTGCTAAGAAAGGTTAGTTTGTGCATTTTGTACGTATGTTTAATCATTCCTTCTCAATTTGAGCCACACACTTTTTGGATCTAGGGTTTCTCTTCTCTCTCTCCTCTCCTCCTCATCTCTTCTCTCTCCTTTCTTTTCATGATTAAATAATTATTAGTATGACTATAGAGAATTTAGTGAGTTATTTAATTATGTTAATTAGTTATTATTTTTATTTCTTAAAATAAGGTTGCTTATGATGGTTAGATAATGACTTTACTCTCTTCTCTTCTCATGTTTAGTTACCTATTATTAGATAGTTTTGTTAGTTTTTTAATTATGTTAAGTTTTTTTACGTATTTGCAATCATTCCTTCTCAATTGGAGCCACACACTTTTTGATCTAGGGTTTCACCATGTGTTGAATACAATAATATATATCTAGGTTTTTCTTTTTTATTCCTTAAAATGAGGTTGTATATAATTAGGTTGCTTATCTTAGTTTTTTAATTATGTTATGTTTAGAACTTTTCATCGTGTGGGCACCTTTTATTGGAGGTCCAGATTTCACCAAATACACGGGGAGAGGTTTTCATCTTTATTTCTTTGAAGGAGAGGTTGCTAAGAAAGGTTAGTTTATGTCTTTTTTACCTATTTATATTCATGTGGTTTTTTACGTATTTGTAATCATTCCTTCTCAATTGGAGCCACACACTTCTTGGATCTACGGTTTCACCATGTGTTGAATACAATAATATATATCTAGTTTTTTCCTTTTTATTCCTTAAAATGAGGTTGTATATAATTAGCTAGGTTGCTTATCTTAGTTTTTTAATTATGTTATGTTTACAACTATTCATCGTGGGCATTTTCTAATTATTAATTCACCATGTGTTTAGAACTATTCATCTTGGGTTTCAACCTGTGTTGAATACCTATTTGTATTCATGTGGTCTATAGGGAATTAATAAGTTTTTGAATTTAAATACTTCTTCTCTCATTGCATTTTTGACAATTAGTGATGGAAAGGTCTTTCTGGATGTATAACTTATCAAGACTAATCCAACATACATACCAGAGGTCCATAAGTTTATTGACGCCGCTAAGAACCATGCTTGGAGATCAAAGAGGAAGCACATATATTGTCCATGGGTGTCGAGAAGATCCACACGTGTAGAGATCATTGTATCCTATTTCGAGGTGTTGATTATAAAGACTTAGACAAATGTCCGCAGTGTGATGCAAGTAGGTACAAGACTAATAAAGACTGCAAAGAAGCGAAAGAGGAGCCACATGTGTACTGGAAAGAAGCGAAAGAAGAGCCAACGAAAGACAGCCCAACAGAGTTCCAAACCCACCAACAAAAAAAAAGAAGAAATAGACTTTTATGCGCAAAAAAGATTCCGCTTTGGTGATTTGGTACTTCCCTGTGGTTGATCGATTAAGGTGTTTGTTCGCTAACCCTCAGGATGCAAAACTTATGACCTGGCATGCCGATGAGGAAAAAAATGATGGAAAGCTTCGACATCTAGCCGATGGGAAGCAGTGGCAAGATTTCAATGACAACCACGTAGACTTTGCTAAGGAAACAAGGAATGTTAGATTCGCATTGAGTACTGACGGAATGAACCCATTTGCTGAGAGAAGCAGCAAGCACAGCACATGGCCGGTGATCCTCACCATCTACAACCTTCCTCCATGGTTGATGCAGAAGTGAAAGTATCTTTTGTTGACCATTCTTATTTCTAGACCTACACAACCCGGAGTTGACATGGATGTATTTTTGGAGCCCTTAATGGAGGAAATGAAACTATTGTGGGAAGAGGGTGTTCGAATGTTGGATGAGTACCGAAAAGATTCATTCACTCTGAGAGAAATTATTTTTGTAACGATCAATGATTACCCTACTCTCTTCACTTTATCAGGACAGTTCAAAGGAAAAGTTGGTTGCGTACAATGCGTAGATGAAACTTCTTACGTGTCCCTTGATGCATCTAAAAAGCTAGTGTACATGAGACCCAAACGCTTCTTATCGAGAGGACATAGGTATCGCCTACGAAAGATGGATAGGTACTTCGACAATAACAATGAAGCACATTCTTCAGCTCCCTTAGGTAACAGTAAAGGTCACAGAGTCTTCCAAATAGTCAGCAACATAAAATTTGTTTTTGGGAAGAAGACAAAAGATGGGAGACCAAGAAAGGATGTCAAACCAACTCCAGGGGCTACATTCAAGAAGATGTCTATTTTCTTCAAGTATTTGCCATACTGGAAAGAATTAGATGTATGTCACGCGGTTGACGGTATGCATGTCCAGAAGAATGTGTTTGAAAGCGTAATTGGCACATTGCTAGAAATAAAGAGAAAAACAAAGGAAGGACTCAATTCACGTAAGGACATGGTACAGTTAGGCATTAAAAAAGAACTTCACCCTGTTCTTCAAGAAAATGGGAAGTACCATCTTCCGGCAGCAAGCTACAACCTCAACATGGATGAGAAACATGCGATGTGTGTGTGGTTCAAGAATTTGAATGTTCCATCTGGATTCTGTTCTAGCATACAGAGTATTCTGTCAATGAAAGACCTTACACTGACCAACTACAACTCACATGATTGTCATTTCATGCTGACTACTTTCCTCCCTATTGCCATCAGGGCTATAAATCCTGTGTTCTTAAAGTTGGCAATCACACGCTTGTGCTACTTTTTTAACAAGATGTCACAAAAGGTAATTCATCGTGATGAGTTGGCATCTCTTCAGGAATTCATAGTGGAGACTATTTCACAGTTTGAGATGTGTTTTCCCCCGTCATTTTTTGATACGATGGTGCACCTTGTGGTGCACTTGGTACCACAAATAGAGGCATTGGGTCCTATGAACTTGCATGAAATGTGGACATACGAGCGCTTCATGGCAATACTAAATGGATATGTATCAACCCGTGCTCGTCCTGAGGCGTCCATGGTAGAAGGGTACTGTACCGAAGAAGCTATTGAGTCTGGAGGTCCATTCTGCAATGAAATACTAAAAGATCAGGATGCAATAGGTTTGCCTCCGTCAAGACATGAGGGTAGGCTGCAAGGAAGAGGGAGGACGGGGTGGAAATCATTCAGACCATCAGATTACAACACATTCCTTGAAGCACATCATAGCATCCTACATCAGCTAGCGATAATGGAGCCTCTGATCGAGAAACACATGAATGAGCTTCGCAAACAGAATCATGGGCAAACGGACGATTGGGTGATAAAGGAACACAAGCTTCGGTTCACCACATGGCTAAAGGAGCAGAACATTCCACATGGAGACACAATTGAGGAACAAACCATTAAGGTGTTGGCATCTAGACCATCATGCCAGGTCACATCATGGCAAACATATGACATTAGTGGTTTCACGTTTTGTACCAATTCAAAGGACAAAAAGAGTATGGCACAAAATAGTGGTGTTCGATGCGAGGCCATAGACCATAAAACTAGTGAGATTACTACATACTTTGGCTTCATTGTGGATATATGGGAACTAGACTATGGCACATTTCAGATCCCTGTGTTTCGATGTCAGTGGGATGCAGACAAACATGCCACAATGGATAATTACGGGGTCAGAGTTCTTGATCTAAGCAAGGTAGGTTATAAAGATGACCCGTGGATCCATGCTAGCCGTGCTGTACAGGTCTTTTATGCTGAACAAATCCTTTCTAAGACGGAGAAGAAAAGTAATGATAAGCCAAAGCATGTAGTTTTTCCTGGAAAAAAACAAGCCATAGGGGGTTGATGGTGTATCTGATCTTGAAGATTTTAACGAGTTCAGTGAAATGTCCCTCTTCACGGACGACCATCCAGTGAAGATAAAGAATGTTGAGCGAAGAATCCCACAGAATTCATTGCCCTAGGTGCGCAATGATGGACAAGGACGAATCGTAGCTGGCTAGATTCTTATATTTCACATTTGTAATGTAATCCATTTATGTTATAATTTGAACGTTATGCTACTCTTCTTTGTATCTCCATGTCAGACTCTATTTCACATTTATTTAATGTTGCTTGTATGAAGTAGAGTAAATCATTTATAAAGCCTAAATAGTATAATAAACAATATATAAAAACCTAATAAGTAGAGTAAATCATTTATAAAGCCTAAATAGTATAATAAACAATATATAAAAACATAATAAGTAGAGTAAATAAAAGATAAAACATAAAAAGGCTTTCTACAGGCGGTTACCGCCTGTAGAAATCTATTTCTACAGGCGGTTCGCTAACTGAACCGCCCGTAGAAATCATTTTGTAGAAATCTATTTCTACAGACGGTTGGCTATATCAACCGCCTGTAGAAAGGTTTGTTGATATATACCCCTTCCGAAATCATTCGAAAAATTTCTAAGACCGGTGACGCCATTCTCTCTTTCGACGTCGTCAGGCTGCCAAAATTTCGCATCGCCGCCGCCGCACCGCCACTGCCGCCATTCCTTTGAGAGCTTGGCGTCCTCCTACGTTGCATCTTCCTCGGCAAGCTCGACTGCGTGGTGAGCTCCCTCTGCCTCTCCCTCTCTCTCTCTCTCTCTCGCTGCGGGGCTGCCGCTGCGGTGGCGGGCAGGCGGTGGTACGGTGCTGCAGTGTGGCGGCGCGGCGGTGGTGCTGGGCTTGCGCGGTGGTGGCGCGGCGGTGCGCGGGGCAGGCGGTGCTACGGTGACGGCGCGCGGGGCCGGGCGGTGCGGTGGTGCTGTGGTGTGGCGGCGGGGTGTCGGGCGGTGCGCGGGGCCACTGCGGTGGTGCTGCGGGCGAGGCCGGGCCGGTGGCGGCCCATGTTGCATTTTCATTTTTTTTTTAGTTTTTTCTTTTCATTTGTTTTCTTTTGTTACCCATATAGTTGTTCTCTAATGTGGTAATATAAATTCATTTATTGTGTCATATAGTTGCTCTAATGTGCCATATAGTTGCAATATAGTTGTATAATATAAATTATGTTAATTATGTAAATTCATTTATATAATTATATTAATTATGTAGATTCATTTATATAGATATTGTGTAAATTCATTTACAGATATTCATTTATTGTGCTCTAATGTGTTTTTATTGAGGAATTAAAATTTATCTTAATAAATTAAGATATTTGGCTTGGAATTTGATATTACACCACTTTCCAAATTTCATAATTAAGCCTATCTCAAATTCATAGGGTGAGAGATGGAAATTGATTCTATAGATCACTATTCCATATCTATATTTGCAACTTATAAAATGTTGTTCAAACTCGATCACTCTCCTACGATAGGATATGACTTTCTTGTAAATTTCATGTAATATGTAATATATACATAGTGTTTTATATAATGGAATATGTTTTTCATGTAAATTTGTTATATGTCAGATTACGGTCATGAGTTCTCCTAACAAGGGTCAAGCATCAGGGTCCCACCACATGGGTGAAGCATCAGGGTCCCACCACACGGCCGAAGCATCAGGGTCCCACCACACGGGTGAAGCAGCATCTCCTTCATACCATAGTCGTAGCGACCCCGAGCCAAGTATAGATAGAGGTCGTCATGAATCCGAACGTGACCCTACTTATAATCCAAGTATAGATGAGGTAAATTACGCATCAATTATCTCACAAGTGGTTTCACGTGTGATTTCATGTGTGTGTATCTAATTTTATCACTATATAGGAGGTGTTGTCTCAATTCAGAGATATGTTTGATGGCGAAGAAATAGTGCCACCTGGATATGAGGGACCGGAACCGACCGAGACGACCACCACGACCGAGAGCTCGAGGAAAAGAAAGAACAGTGATCGGAAACGAGGTGACAGGGGAACGAACAAGTGGCCCGATAAAACATATATAGTGATAGAAGTGAGCTCCAAAGGACAATCACTAGCTCCTAAACAGGTGGTAGCTAAGTTTCAGAATGCGCTTGGTTTCGTAGTCAGGGATAATCTTGACATCACAATCCGCCTGTGGAAAGATGTGCCACAAGATGTCAAAAACGCACTGTGGGCTAAGCTATTGACGAGGTTTGTTTTTCCTCGAGGCATAGAAGATCTCGTAAGAGACTATGCAATGAAGCAGTGTGTGATCGTATTCCGAAGTTGGAGGTCGGATATGAACACGAGTTGGGCAAAGAAAGGGTTGAACCTAACAAAAAAGTTTAAAATTTCAGAAGGTTAGTGGCAGATCTTTCTAGAGCAAAGAAGTTCCCCAGAATTTATAGCGCTGAGCGAAGCTGAAAGGATCAAGATGCCCAAGAGGGGGGGGGGGGTGAATTGGACTCTTTTTAATTTCTAAACAAGAATTAAACCTATAAAGAGCCAATTAACCCCCTAGTGCCTACCGCTTGTGTGTCCTAGCTAGAAACCGGTAGCAAGTCAATAGAAAGCGAAAACTTCCTACACAATTCTAGTATGAATTGAAAGACAAGTGCGGAAAGTAATGCGGTAAGAATGAGCTAGGGAAAGAGATGCTTGACACGGCGATGTTTTACCGAGGTATCGAGGAGTCGACACTCCCCCCTAGTCCTCGTTGGAGCACCTCGCAAGCTATAGCTCCCCCTCAATCCTGCGCAAGGGATGAGTGCTCTCTACGGGCTGATTCTTCGCCACTCCAGCTCGGTGAATTTCCCACAACCGATCACAACGTCGATGGAGAAGGGCCCCCGAAAATGCTCCGGCGATCACCTTCCTCCAAGCACCACCGGACCGTCTAGGTGATGTCGATCACCAAGAGTAACAAGCCTCGATCTTCGCTTGACTCACTCAAGCTTCACAACTAGAGGATGCAAACTTGAACTCTTGTATGAACTATAGGAGAGGATGGATGGATTCACGAATCACTCTCTCACACTAGGGCTCTTGCTCTCTTCCCAACCTTCTCAACAAACTCAGCAAATGAAATGAGCAAAGGCCAGGAGGGAGAGAAGTGTGAGGAGCTATGAATAGCCCCTCAGAAAACTAGCTCGGGCTGGCAACTTAAGTTGGCGACAGACGCTCCGTCGACTAGGCGACGGACGCTCCGTCGCATGCCGCAACGGCTAGTTCTGCACAAAGTTTGGGCGACGGACGCTCCGTCGCAAGCCCCAACGGCTATCTCTGACAGGATTTCCCAGCGACGGACGCTCCGTCGAAGGGGCGACAGACGCTCTTCCCAGCGGCCGACGCTATACTCTGGCTCGGGCTAAAAAACACCCTCACTGGAAGGCCGACGGACGCTCTCCAAGCGTCCGACGCCTGGCCGACGGACAGCGTCCGTCGGACCCTGAAGAACTCAACCAGAAAACACGGCCACTGGAAGGCTGACGGATGCTATGGACTCAACCACCCAACGTCCGACACCTTTGTCCGACGCGACGGACAGCGTCCGACGCCTCCGTCAGGAGCGTCCGTCGCCCAGAAAACAGGCCTCTCAACTTCGTTTTTCGTCGCGATGAATATGGAAGTTGTTCTAGGCTATCTTATGGTCACCATAGGCTTGCTTAGAGCTAAGGAAGACAAGTGTGCACCACACCTAGTTCATGAAGCTTTCCTAAGTCAAGCTACTAGTCTCAACCCCTCTTAATAGTACGGTCCAAGATAAAATAGAAGCCCTATCTATTTCTATGTGCCCTTCATCACCTTATGGCACTTAGCTTAACATTCTAGGGTCTTCATCATGTCTCTTTGAAATCCGAAATGATATCCATCTTGAGGGCTAAGTGATGACCATTTATGACCATTCATGTTGATCACTATGGCTAAGCTACGCATAGCCTCTGCAAAACACACGCTAATTGTCGTTAATCACCGAAACCAACTGGGGCCATGATTCTTCAATCTCCCCCTTTTTGGTGATTGACGACAATAACTCCTCAAGTATGGATAAGAGTGAAAAGATAGGATTTTGGTGACTTGGAATGATTGAGCAAGGGTTAGAGAATTTGTAAATAAGCATACTTGCTCACCCAAGCCAAGTCACAAACCATGGTACTCATAGATATGAATGTAAAAAGGGAGTACCTAGTGACACTACTGCTACAAACTCTGCTGGGTGAGTCTGAGGTGGAGAGGATACTGCAACTGTAACTCCCTCATCCAGAGCCTCTATGACAACTGTCTCAACTGCTAGTGAAATAGCGTCTGTCTGAACTGTAGCTGGAGGAGTTGTAACTGTCTGCGTGGACTGCTCAGGTGCGATCTCCGATGAGGCAACTGAAGAAAGGTAAGTGCCCGTCGCCGGAGGATCCACCTCAACCTTTGGAGCTGGTGAGTCTAGCTGAGCTACTCCTGGGGAATCATCTCCTGTGATCTCCAAGTAGGAGGCTGAGAGGTCACGCGAGGCCTCTGCTATGGTAGTTCCCCGAATAGGAGTAAATCATGTCTGAAGCTCGCCAGGCGAAACTAACCACGAGGACACCTGGGTCCTCGGAAACTGGCATTCTGGAGAAGCTGGTGCCTGGAAGGGAGGAGTAACTGGTGCCTGACTCTGCTGTCCTCCGGACGTTAATGCTGGAGTCGGTACCACAACAATTGGTGTCTGTTGTGCCGGCGAGGTGAACTGCTGTTGTTGCGAGACCCCGGACAACTGAATCTGAGGAGTGAAGGTTTGCCCGGAGCTGGAGGCTAGAAAATGCTCAAGTAACAAAGTCTGAGTCTTCTGTATCTCTGCCTGCTGCAGCTGATAGGCCAAGAACTGGCGCTGAAACTCGTCCTTCCTGGCCTGAGTCTGGGCCTGAGCGGCCAACTGCTGCTCTATGAGCCTCTGATCGTCGGCAGCCTGTCGTCGTTGCTCCTCTGCCTGTCGTGCCTGCTCCTCCTGCATCCTCGAAAGGATGGTAAGTAAGGTAGCCTCTGAAGTGCTGGAACCTGGAGCTGGAGCTACAGCTGTACCTGACCCTCCTGCCTCATGGTCATGGTCATGGGACACTGGCGGGTAGTCCTCATCTGAACTGTCAGAATCCAGGTCCTCTCTATAGACAGTCTCTGCAGCGATGTCAATCTGAGCATCAAGATCTGCAAGCTCTGCCTGGGCGATCTACTCAACTGTAGCGTCACTGTCCTCTGCCAACTGAGGTGGCACACCTACCTGTCTGGTGCCTGGTCTATATGCTCTGCTGGGGCGAGGTAGGTTTCCATGCATGACCAACTGACTCATCGAGTAAACTGGAAACTCAGTCGCTGATCTGGTAAGACTGACTCGCAGAGCTCCTGATCGGGTCTTGGCAACTATAAGGTATGAAATCCAGTGAGCAAACTGTAGCTGCCAGTGACCTTGGAATCCTGCAGCTATGATATCCTCAAGCTCGCTGACAGTCAGATGCCAAAGGTCAAACTTCTCCTTCCGGATGATATGAGCAAGAAGCCATAGCATTAGTCGGGTAATGGTGTCCCGAGCTCCAATCCGAGGAAGAATGGTACGTCTGAGTACCTCGTGGAGAATCCGAGCAAGTGGAGTGAGGTCTCTCGGTGTACGGCTCGAACCCTCTGAGAATGGCAGCTGAAAGCATGGCCTCACGAAGTCTGTAGATGGCACTATCCCATCGTAAGGTCGGCGAGGGGCCTCCTAATCCCCGTAGCACAAGCTGTGAATCCTCGTAGGGGAGGACTCTAAGTGAAAAAGCTCTCTGAACCGAGCTGCTGAAACCCTGAAGTTGCGGCCCTGAAAGCCGAAGTGAAAGAACTCATGATCAGGGGAGATCCATAGTGAGGCATAGAACTGATAGACCCAGTCCTTCTGATAAGCTCCTGATCGTCCCATCATATCTGACAAGCCTTGAAGATACTACATGTGCTGAAGAATCTCTGGACCACCGACCCCCTCTATATGAGCAGGTCGGCAAACTCTGTGAGCCCTAAGAGGAGCGTCAGTGTCGACGTACGCTCTGTAGAAGTCCTCGTGAATCGTGGTGTAGAAGTGACGTCCAGCACGGGTCTCTCTGAGCTGGGAACCAGGACTGAAAGTCCACGAAGCGGAGTAGCTGAACCTTCTTCGCTGTGAGAACCCTGACCTGATGCCTCATTGGATCTGGTAGCTGAGGTCCTGGAGGACTAGGTGGTGCACCAGAGCCTCTGGACTGTGTAACTCTGCGGCTCATGAGCTCACCAATCGAGGATGGGCCCGCAGCCTCTGTCTGCTCAGTCTCTGGGACTGGCTCTGCCTTCTCTGTCTTAGTAGCCTCGGCGGGCTCTGTCTCTGGACGCGTAGGGGACTCACGACGCGCTCCACGGGGAGGCGAGAGCCTCAAACCGACGCGACGTCCACCTCGCTCCACGATCTCTGCGGACTCTGCCACTGCAAGCGCTGCTGCTGAATCTGGATCCATAAGTGGCCTCTTGCGCTTCTTTGACACAACCTTCTGCTGGCCCCTTCCCCGATCAGTGGGTGGACGTGGTGGAGGTGGAGGGTCACCACCACTACCGGGAACGGGCCGGTGTTCTTCGTTCTTGCCATTGATCAACCTTTGCAAACAATCTCCAAGCAAATCACTAACACAGAACAAGCTAACCTATCAACTGTCAACTGACACTCTACTGAACAACACAAGCAATCAAGAGTGGCACGACAGCCCTGGACTGTCTTTTCGAGGCTTTGCCTCGTTCCTTACTCGCAAGCTTTGCCCCGAGTTCACTGTCACTGCCCAACTGACACGCTGACCCTGCTCGATTAGATAGATAGGGAATATAACCATAAGCATATAACTAGAGAAGAGTGGGTCTATATAAGCATGAATTAGATAAGAAAAGGTCGAACTGCCAACTGTCATACCTCAGACACGGTGACCAAAAGAGAGAAGGAACGAAACTCGGTCAAGTCAATTCACAGTCCGCAACCTTGCAGATCCAAGGGGGAACCTAGGGAAATCCTCGGAAACACGGGGAGAAGGAGGGACCGGGCAGAGGAGTTCTCCGGCGGGCAGTGTTGGGCGCTAGCTCTGGCGCTGCGGTGCAGGGTGGCGGTGGCGCAGGGAGTGGCGGTGGCGCAGGGAGTGCTCGGTGGCGGCGGCACAGGGAGGAGCTCTGGCGCTGCGGTGGAGCAGCAACGGCGGCAGCGGTGCGGAGGAAGATTGGCGCGGCGGTTAGGGTTGGGCGGCGACGGCGTACGGTGATCTGAAACCGACCGAGAGAAAGAGAGGAAGAGACGGGGTTTTAAAAAAAATTGCGCCTTAAGTTCGCGACGAACGCTCCGACTCGGAGCGACGGACGCTCCGTCGGACTGCGACGGACGCTTGGACAGCGTCCGATGGCATCGTCCGTCGGGCTTCCAGAATAGGTTTTGAAACGCCCAAACGCATTGACAGCGTCGGACGCTCCGCTACAGATGCTGGGGAGCGTCCGTCGCCTTGTGAGCGGGCAACATTTAGTCTCCGGACGATCGCGATGGACGCTGAGGCATTTGACGTCGAGCGTCCGTCGGCAGCGTCCGACGCCTTTTAAATAGAATTTTTCAAATTTTGTTTTTGCGTCTTTCTCCCAACCAAGTTTGATATGAGAACCATCTCTCAAACTCTCATTTTCAAATAGTTTACCATAGGCTTAGATTTTAGTTTTAGCTCAAAATATTCAAATGGAAGCACCAAGGATTCATCATATGGCCTCAAGAGGGGTATAGAAGTGTCTTGAGCTTGGAATCCTCCCCCTAAGTGGATGAACACAGAGGATGCTCAAACTTAACCGAAAAGAAACGACAAAGCAACACAGATGCATATACTATGCAATACGGAATTTGAATCTAGGTTGCTTGCAAGTTTAAACCGCGGTTAACACACATGCATATGCTAATTCTGAACTTGCAAAGAAGAACAAGTACCACCACCACCTAGGGTCAGGCAGTTACCGACGCCAGGATCCCAAATGGAGGCAAGAAGAAGCTGTGAAGAAGGCGGCAGGTTTGCTGATGTTGTCTGAGCAACTTGGCGAGAGATCTGCGAATTGGATCCGTGCTCGGAAACCAAGAGAATCTGACACCGGCGATTTGTCTTTTGATGACCCTAGTGTCGAAGAAGCAGCAAAGGGCATATTTGCGATCGCCGCTAAGCAGCATGAAGGAACATTCAAGCCACAAAGGGAGAGAGACGTCCTAAGTCTTGGTCTAGGTAACCCCGAGCATCCTGGGCGTGTACGAGGCATCTCGTCTAAAGAAGGATGGAGAGAAGGATTCGGTGAGGAATGGGGAGGGGTATTTACAAGAAGCGCGATCGATACAAGGAAGCAATGAAGGATTATTTTAAGGAAGAGGCTAAAAAATATTTCAAAGACATGATGTCTGTTCAACAGATGACCACTCAACCTCCACAGATGCAGCTAGCAGTCGTACCACCACAGCCGTTGCTCACACATAGCTGAGTCGTCGTCCCAAGCAGTGTCGCATCTACGACAGATAAGATTCAGTATCCAGTTGACTTGATTGAAGGGCCCAAACCTTGCTCCCTACTCATAAGATATGGTATTAACAATATTCGCACAAGGGAAGTAGCAACAGGCTATGCGATTCCAGGGCGCAAATTTCATGGTAGCGACATCCTAGAAGACTACTGCAGGGTAGAAGTGTCGACGGTGGTCCAAGGATACGAGGACAACATACTAGATATCCCTGGTCCTGAGGGTATTGAGAAACTTGGACAAGCTATCAAAAATTTCATCCTTTAGCACCAACGAGACATCAAGTTGAGTGAGCCACTAACTCAGGAAGCCCTTCCAGTTTCTCAGGAGTCGACACATGCAGGTACTGTTGATAACCAACCTCCATCACCGGTCGATCCTCCTAGCCCACGACCATCACCGCTCATGCCTAATCCTCCTAGCCCACGACCATCACCGGCCATGCCTAATCCTCCTAGCCCACCACCATCACCGGGCATGCCTAATCCTCCTAGCCCACCACCATCACCTAACCCACCACCAACGCAAGAACAAACAACTGCACCAACGCCACCGCCTAAGAAAAAAGCAGCCGTTGCTATGAGGATATTGTTCCTAATACCCAAATTGGGTTCCCCATTTTAAAAAAAGAAAAAATCAGCAGGCACGGCGAAATTTATGGCAGGAATCACAAATACCCGCACGACACGTGTCGTTGACTTGGATGATTTGAAAAAATCTGGGAAAAAGCTTATGTCGACAGTACCGGTACCCATACTAATCAAGGCGCCGACAAAGAAGGATTATGAAAACATCCCTAACGAATATGTGTGTGGTAGGCCTCTACTAAGTTGGGAAGAACTCAAGAAGATCCTAGCTGGTATAAAAAGGATGCATGACTGGTACATGAGAGCATCTGCTATTGGCATCGACACAATCAACGTGCGTATACCCCACATGCATTCGTTAGCGGTCACGAAAGGGTGATTGTTACATTTGAAAGCATGTGGCTGATGATGAGGCTCAAAAGGCTCGACGTGTAGCTCATAACGGTGTTTGCATTGTAAGTGCGCCACTCTGACTTACACATATTTGTTTTATTATTGTTGAGTTGTAGTATATCCTATCTCATACATATACTTTATGATGCGATACTTACACACAATTGTTTTATTAATATTGCAGAATGCAATACGATCAGGAGGAGATACTGTACGGTCCCAATCCTCTATCAGATGCCGATAAAAGGATTGGGTACCTCAGCCCTATGAAAATTTGTGAGAGCGAGCACACATTCGCAGTCGATATGGGCAATGATAAATTAAAGGGGAAGACAGGAAAAGAACTTGAACAAGCAATAGAGGACATCGAGAAGAAATTTGAAGCTAAATATGTTGTCTACATAGGAAACGCAATGCTTCGGTTTCAAGATAGGAGATTCGTAGTGGCACCTTACAACTTTAGGTACGCAATTGCGAGTTTGCATACATCAAATTAATAACTCCAATGCACGTTCGATAACAAATTTGAGTTGTGCAGGGACCACTGGATTTGTTTATTCATTTTTCTAAGTGAAGGAAGGGTGCTCGTCCTAGACTCCGCAGATTACGATCCTTCAACTTATTTACCTTTCGTGACTATCTTAGCGCGGTAAGCCGAGATATGCATGCATACATCAAGATAACATGGCATTTATCGATGAGAATTTGAGAATAACATGTGGCTAATTGTATTTGAGATAACAGGTCATATAGGTGGTACAAGATGCAGGGCGGAAAGTTCAACCTGTCGAAACAAGGGCAGCCAATGGAAGTATTCCATCAATGGCCGGTACGTATGTGAATTTATGAATCCATATATGTAAAATACTTAAGAGCAATATTGCAAATATATAACCAATTGCCCGTTACGTAGTGCCACAAGCAACAACCTAGATCTGTCCACTGTGGATTCTATGTGTGCGAGTTCATGAGAGAGAATGAACGATACGTCAAGAACCCTGATAAGGTAATATAAGTAATACTTATGTATGTATTTCTGTCATTAACGATGTAAATATATTATCAAGTCTAAATAATATAAGATATTTATAATCTTCTTTTGCACAAACATCATCCTCAAAAGGTGACACGCATGTTCGAGAAAGCTTTATACACCATAGTTGAGGACTTGTACTCGTTTCTATTGAAAGAAGTCATTCCACGTGAAGGAAAATATCACGATGCAACGAGCCCCTTGGGAAGGCCAGAGTATATGGTTCTAACTGAGATTAGTAGGCTACATCTTACGAGAGATGGTTATTAGAGCATAGGGAAAACTTTGATGTACGTAAAGTTTGGTGTGTATATACGTTTAACTTTATGACTATGAGCATAAACTTTAGTGTATATGAGATGAGATAATTAGATTGTTTATATATTTCTCTAGTTATGCACATGAGGCAATATTGTTTATATAAATTTCAATGTATTACATATATTGCAGCCTAATTACAAATATTAAAAAGTCAGCGCCTTTTTTAGTGGCGGTTTGGTTGAGGGCCGCATGTGGAAACAAATTTCTACAGTTGATTAATATAGCAAACCGCCTGTATAAATCAATCTTCACAGGCGGTTCGCTTAAGAAACCGCCAGTAGAAATCGCATTTTCACGGGCGGTTGACTTAAGGAACCGCATGTGAAAATACATTTCTACAGGCGGTTCATAGAAAACCACCTGTGAAGACGCATCATTTTTACTATCCCCTCCCAAAGGTGGAAGCGAAAAACATTTGTAGAGATAGGTTACGAACCGATTGTATAGTGCTTCTTTATGCTAGTGATTGATATATATAGTAGCGGGTCACGTATATGAGATGGACAGCAGGAATCTCAACTCTTCGTATGCTTATTTCCTTCTTTTCCTTTGTTTCTTCCATACAAAGTTTTATTTTCAGCACCAAATTAGAATGATGGTAGAGGATTGTGTGCTCTATTCGGACAGAGGTCACTATGCAGGATCTCGAGCCTAATGACGAGGAGTTTGTGCATGACGGAGAGCTCCTCGTCCTGCGTGTATACCCTGAAGCAGCATCTTCACGAGGCTAGCGTATGCACGGTGCCATGGGGGAGATGGCCGAAAGGGGGAACCACCGCGTAACCAAGCCAATGGTCACCTCCGCCTGACTGCCCATGCCAGCAGTGGATCTGGAGAGCAGCCTGACGTGCCGCCATCAAGGAGAGGCCTAGCCATCCAGCCGTGGTTGAAGATGCCTCAGGCTCTTGTTTCCAGGGTGGCTGGTGCACGCAGACTGGCGGTAGGAGGTGAGAGGTGCAGGAGACAGGAGGTGAGTGGGGCGCTCGTTTTCTTGTGGCTAGAGCAGGGACACTGGACGAAAACTGCTCAGGTGATGAGAGTGACACTTGGTTCTTCCAAAATTGATATAGCTGAGATTTCCCACTTGCCTCCTATTCCTACCGACCTCTCTTTCGTTAAGTAGTAGTGGTCGCATTTTGCCAAGTTACTAGCGGAATAGAAAGCAGTGTGTAGTATTATATATAGGTGAGTGCCACTGGGGAAGTAGCTCTTGCTTTTTTCTCTTCCTATTAATCAATGTTGTAGTTGGAACTGCACGCATTGTACCTTTTTGAGCCATGGAAGACCCTGTAGTCATTTTCATTAATCATTTCCAGAAAACCAAAAAAACCATAAATTTAAGTATTCACAAGACTCAAACCACAACCTGACAATGGCATACTACCTTTTACCACTGCACTACACAATCTCTGATAAAGTCGAGTTAAAAAAGATTTAACTACAAAATTTGTATTCTTATCAAGCACTGCAATTTTCATGTAAGACTTAACTCCAATCTGAGATTGTTTGGAAAATTAAAAAAAAAATTAAAATATGTGAAACCCTAACTCCATGTATATACATATATACACTCAATATGGATGGGACATGGGCTTTCTGGTGGGCCTCAAGAATATTAACAAAGGTGGGCCTTGCAATGGGTCCACCTCCGATAATGTGGGTATTTTTGGAGGCATGCCTTGGTTCCTAGATTTTAGGAACCATCTTGGTACATCAATTTTGCGAGGCGGTTCATTGCGGTTGTCTCGGTTAATAAAAATGACTGTCTCGATTAATCATAGGCATTAACTGAGACAATTTAATAGCCTGCCTACCTCTGAGGCCATTTTACAAACACCTCGCATAAGTTTTTCGGTAGTAGCATTGGTTGGTCCAAATTTTGAATGGATATTTGGGACCGAAACAGATTCAAATGAAAAGTAATGAACTACACAATTGTAATTCTCATTAATATCTACAACTTTAGTTTTGTTATTCTGAGATCCAAGCTCATTTGACAAATTTGAATTTCAAATTTTGTAACACCCTAAAATTTACTTTATGGAAAATAGAAGTAAAATGATTTATTTTTGAAATTTGGTGCTCATGAAATCATAGCAAATAAAAACTTTTTATGAAATTAAAATTTCCTTTGGTAGGAACATGGTTGAGCATACATGCCCTTGCATTGGTTGCTTGCATTGCCTGGCTTTTCAAATGAGGTTTCAAGTTTCAAAATTCAAATTGGTTTCAAATGTGAATTTGAAAATGAGTTTGGAAATGTATTTGGAAAATAAAAAGAAAAGTCACAACCCCCCCCCCTCCTCTGATCTGGCCCGACAGGCCCACCCCTCTCCTCTTCCCCCCCCCCCTCGGCCTGCCCCTCTCTCTTTCAAGCCCAAGCGGCCGCAGGCCCACTCCTCCCTCTCCTCTCACCCGGCCCAAGTGCCCCGGCCCACTCTGCCCCTCCCGCTCGCTCTCTCTGACTCACCGACAGCCCGGCCCCGCGCCGCTTCTTTCTCCTCTCTCTGGCCGACAGACGGGCCCCGCTCGCCAGCGTCATCGGACCCCGCTCCTCTCTCTCTGGCTGACAGCCGTCCCCGCCTCCCTGCCCACGCTGTCACCTGGGACCCACCCGTCAGTCTCTTTCCCCCTCCTTTCTTTCTTCTTCCTCCCTCTCCTTCCCTTTCTTTCTGTGCCGACGACGCGCACCTCCGCCGGCCGTGAAATCCGAGCAGGATTCCCCTCCCCCTCCCTACGCCGACACGAACCCGTGACTCGTCGACAAGCGCCGCACACCCACGGCCCTTTCCTTTCTCCCTCTCCCTCTCTTTCCTTCCCAGAGCGCCGCCGTCTTCTTCTTGCCTTGGATGGAAACCGACGCCGCCGCCTTCCATATCCGCCGAGCGCGAATCCGCCTCCCGATCCTTCCCTTCCATCTTTGCACCACCCTGAGGGCTATAAATAGCCGAGTTCCATCCTCCACCGCCTCCAGTTTGCCTTCCCAAGCTCCGCAGAGCCCCAGCCGCCGCCGCGACCAAGCGCAGAACACCGCCGTCGTCGCCCCTCTGCGACACCGCCCCCCTGCCTTCCTAGCCGGTCACCGAGTTGCGCATTGCGCTAAGGAAAACCCCCAGGGCTCCAGTTGTTCCCCTCTGTCTCTCTCTCTCTGCTCTCGTTCCCCGAAGCTCCGCTGAATGAGCAGCGCCGCCACGACGGACCCACCGTCGTTCCTGTGCGTCAATCGGATCAACCGATGCCGCGACCGAACCCACGTCGTCTCCTTCGATCTCACGGTGCCGTTCTTCTGCCCTCCCTCGCTCCCTGCACCTCTGTGCACACGGACCAGAGCAGTCATGCCACCACCACGCGTGGCCCGCCTCTCTGAGCCACTCTCGGCTTCAACCGGTGCCCCAGACGCGTTCTTCGTCTCTCCCTCTCTCTCCCCGACCGTCCTGCGTCGCGAATCGTGCACCGTAGCGGTGGATAGCCTCGCGCCGCCGCACTCCGGCCATGGCGCCGCCGTGTCCCTTCTCTGCTCCGACAGCCGCGCCACCGTGCCCCATCCCTGCGTTGTCCGATCTGGCACGGACGATCGGGATTAGATCCCCGCGAAGGGGTACGCCCCCGGTCCACCGTGGACCCGTGAACCAAAGCCCGCACGCCGTCCACACTGCACCCGTGGACCCGCCCAATAGCGTACCGCCGCGTGGCAAGCTGCTGACCCCGCACCGCAGTCCTTGGCATCTTCCGCATTTACGCCTTCCCTTTCTGAAAACGGGAACCTCTATCGGTTTTCCAAAATACGCTTTTCTTCTTTTTACAGATCTGCCCCTCCTATTCAAATGCTTCTAATTTCTTTGATTTAAATCCGTTTTGACCCAAACGAGTTGTGTTAGATCCGTAATTTCATAATCTATCTAATGGTACAGTTTTCATCTATGTTAATTACTTTTGAAAATCAAAGTTAATTAATTTGGTAATGCTTTAATCTTGTCTTTTCAAAATCTTGTTTAATCTATATCTTCTCCGTTTCAAATCCGTTTTGATCCGTTCAAGTTGCGTTGGCTTCGTATCGACGTAACCTTTTCAGTAGTGATCTTTAATACCATGTTAATAGCTCTGTATTTTCATGATGTAAAACCCTAAATTGATTAACAACTATGCAACATATTTTACACATAAAATGATGATGCTTCCTTTTTGTTTTCGAAATCCAAATACAATTTTGACCTAATCTAATCAAGGTGTTTCTTTGAAATACTTTATACACTCTTTTATATAATAATAAAATTGATAAAGCCCGTAGTTCTCTGTTATAAAAGCAAAATCTTCCGTTAGTTATATCTTTCTAATCGTAGCTCCGTTTAGCGTGATCTTCGCAACTGTTTGATCGTAGAGTTGCGTAGATTTCTTTTTAAATATTTTTCATTGATTTGGTGTATTGTTCTAATTTAGCCATGTTTGTATCCTATGTATGTTTGTTCAGCTGCTTGTGTGGTGATTTGTTAATTGTCGTCCAATCGGTGAGTTTTGCGTTGGTGATCAAGAAGAAGTCGTCTGAAGCTGAGAAGCAGTTTAACAAAGGATCTAAGCTTTTAAGGCAAGTATCACATGGGACTATCCTTGTTGTCCTATTCATGATAATCACTCATTAATCATATGCATGTGTTTCCTTGTTACCCTATGAGGTTATCCTAGTTTTGTACCTTATACCTTGTTACCCTAGGAATTTATGCATTTGGGTAGATCAAGCTAGTGCTATTAAGAATAAATGTGATCATGTAAACTTGATTAATGAATATGTGAATCGACAATAAAAGATGACTTTTGAGCAACGTGGACCATAGGTGGAACACCAGGAACTCACACCTGTGTTCTCACTCATAGGGATATTTCTATAAGAGATTACCCCGAGAAAACAGTACTACCCTAAGCTAATGGGCTCTGGCTTGACTCAGTATTAGGCTTTTGCTAGTCTGTGGCAACTTACCTGAGAGTGCGCAAGAAGTGCTCTGAGATGTTTGGAAGCGCTGCGGTGACTTCTAGGATCTTGTTGAGGGAACTTGTAGCGGGTTGTTACCTTCTAGTGGAACTTGTGAAAGGTCTCGTAGTGAACCCTGCCGGCCTACCTTGTAAGTGGGTTAAGAGGGTCGCGTCCTCTGGCGAAGGGGCAATTCACGACTTATGGGTAAAGATGTACGCCTCTGCGCAGAGTTAAAAACTATCATGATAGTTGTGCTCACGGTTACGAGTGGCTTGGGCTCCTTGCTATATGATGTTCTTATGTCATGGCTCATCAGTTGTTATCGGTGATTTATTATTGTTACCATTCATATAAACATTATATTCATGTTTACTCTTGATCATATGGATATTGGGTTATTGATAACATTGATGCGATCCTATGCTAAAATTGTGACAACATAAAAGCTGATGCAGTTAAACCCGTGTCTATCCTTCTTGAGCCTCATGAACCCCATGTATTCTTGTTGAGTACGAAAGTACTTACGCTTGTTCTTTTCTTTTCAATTCTTTGGATAAAAATCCCGGATGGGTACCAGTTCGCAAGAGTTGGAAGAGTTAGGCTTGTAATCAACCAGTCAGTTGGTCCTTGTGGAGTGGAGTCTTCACCTGAAGTTCGGAGTGTCTTACCGCTGTTTTCTCTCTCCAGGTTATTTCTTTAACCATATATATTATATACTTAAGTATTGTCTTTTGATATTACCTTGTTTTGTGACTATATGTGGGATTTGACTTTCTAGGCTCACATATAGGGTATATCTGGTTTTGTTCTTAAAACCGGGTGTGACAAATTCTGAGAACTTTAAACATAGTTTTGTGATGGCAAACAATTCCAAATGAAAAGGTCATCAACTACAAAATTGTAGTCCTCATCGAATCTATAACTTTTTTTTGGCATTTTTCTATCCGAGATCATTTGATAAGTTTTAATTCAAGTGGTGACAACTCGAAACATAATTTTAACACCTGAAGCAATGAGAAAGTAATGAACTATAAACTTGTAGTTTCTCATTGAGATTTATGACTGGTTTAGTTTGTTTTTCCATCTGAGATTTTTGGGAAAAAATGAATTTCAAATTATGAGAACTCGAAACAATATTCACGGGCCACAAATGTTTTGCAAGAAAATGTCATCAACTACAAAGGTTTAGTTATCATCGAGATCTACAACTTTGGCTTTGTTTGTTTTTCCATACAAGATTGTTAGAACAACTCGAGAAAATTAATTAAAATATATGAGCTTCAAATAGAATTTTAGGACCATAAACGATTTCAAGTAAAGAATTCATAGACTATAAAAGTTATTGAGCTTATGGTGTCCTACAATTTTGATATAATGTTAGACTTATCGTCCGACGTGATTCGAGGAAGTTATTAGTTTTCCTATGTTGCAACATGGACATCACCATCATCTCGTAAGTCTAATAGTTGGTGAAACTGAATTTAACTGCATGTCAGTGTTCTTAAAATTGACAGTGAAAATGAGCGTATGTCCGCTAGTTTGTGTTGCTGATCGATGGTAACAATGAACTGTCACCAACGGTTCGTGATACTAACTAGTGATAATAATCACCCCCATTTTCACCTATAGTTTGTATCCTGAGCCAGCATACAGTGAAAGTCATTTTACAAACAGTTTGTAACACGAACCAGGAGTGATGAGCATCACGAATTGTGTGACATGACCTTTGCTTCTCTCAATTTTACAGACAGATAGTAAACACAGTGGCCGCTATTTATGTTTCGCCAATCTTGTTTCCAGGGTGGCTGGTGCAGGCAGACTGGTGGTAGGAGGTGAGGGGTGCAGGAGGCAGGAGGTGAGTGGGGCGCTCGTTTTCTTGTGGCTAGAGCAGGGACACTGGACGAAAACTGCTCATGCGATGACAGAGACACTTGGTTCTTCCGAAATTGATATAGCTGAGATTTCCCACTTGCCTCCTATTCCTACCGACCTCTCTTTCGTTAACTAGTAGTGGTTGCATTTTGTCATGTTACTAGCGGAATAGAGAGCAGTGTGTAATATTATATATAGGTGAGTGCTACTGGGGAAGTAGCTCTTGCTTTTTTCCCCTTCCTATTAAATAATGTTGTAGCTGGAACTGCATGCATTGTACCTTTTTGATCCATGGAAGACTCTGTAATCATTTTCGTTAATCATTTCCAGAAAACCAAATAACCCAAGAAATTGAAGTATTCACACAAGACTCAAACCACAACCACACACTGGCCTACCACTTTGTTTGTTTTTTTTCCGTACAAGATTATTAGAACAACTTGAGAAAATTAAATTTAAATATACGAGAATTAACTTCAAATAGAATTTTAGGACCATAAACGATTTCAGGTAAAGAATTCATAGACTATAAAGTCATTGATCTTATGGTGTCCTACGATTTTGATATAATCTTAGCCTTCTCATCTGACGTGATTCGAGGAAGTTATTAGTTTTACTATCACTAGTACAGAAAACATTAACCATGGCGATTAAAAATGATTAATCGTGGCGGTTTTTTCAACCGCCACGGATCAAAGGTCACGGTTAATCGTACCATTTACCGTGGCGGTTGGAAAAAACCGCCTCGCGCCGCCTCGCGCTGCCCAGCGCTGCCTGCGCCGCCGGCGCTGTCCCAACCGGCCTCGTGCCGCCCTCACGCCGCTCGCGCGGCCCCACGCTTCCCCGCGCGGCCTCGCGCCGCCGGATCTGGGCCGCCGCCGCCGCTACTGCCGGGCAGGGGCGCCATGGGAGGGGGTGCGGGAGGACGAGGGAAGGGGCGCCGTGAGGACGAGGGGAGGGGCACCGTGGGAGACTGGGAGGGGCGCGTCGTGGGTGGGGTGCGTCGGTGGGGAGGTTCGTGTTGGGTGGGGCGCCGTCGGGTCTCTGGGGGAGGGGAGGAGAGGGGCGGGTGTGAGGCTAACAGTGTGAGAGGAAATTAGGGTTTAGTTTCTACTTATACTGTGACTTGTTTCTAGGCTTAATGGGCAGCGTAGTGGGCTCAGCCATTCTACCGTCTCGATTAATATATTTTAGGAGGCGATTATTTTTTAACCGCCACGGTAAATCTATTTTGCGAGGCGGTTGAATGTAACCGCCTCGGTTACTAAAAAATGACCGCCACGGTTAATCCCGACATTAACCGTGACGGTTTATAGGTTTAACCGCCACGGTTAATAATTCCCAAGTGCTATGCAAAATAAATTCTGTAGTAGTGTATGCTGCAACTTGGACATCACCATCATCTCGTAAGTCTAATAGTTGGTGAAAGTGACTAATGCCTGTCAGTGTTCTTAAAACTAACTGCCAGTGAAAATGAGTGAATCTCCGCCAGTTTGTGTTACCAATCTATGGTAACTATGGACTATCACGAACGGTTCGTGTTACCAACTAGTGGTATAATCACCCCCATTTTCACCTATAGTTTGTATTGTGAGCCAGCAGTGAAAGTCATATTACAAACGGTCTGTAACGCGAATCGGAGTGATGAGCATCACCAATGGTGTGGCACAACCTTCGCTTCTCAAGTTTACAAATAGCAAACACAGTTGCCACATATTTAAGTTTGGCCAATCTTTTGTTAAATTCTCATATGGAACTAAACCTTTGTGCCACCAAACTTTTGATTAGGCCATAAAACTTTTATATTTAATTGAAAATAAAATATGTTGAGCCTAATTACATGCAATATTTTCATTCTTATGTAAGCCTAAGGTCAAACGAGAAATCAATTTGTCAAGTGATCTCACTCTTCATAGCTCTAGTCCGTCTTCAATCATTCCCTGGCTTCGTCCTTGCCTTGCATTGCCACCATCAACGCCATGCTAAATCGGCTTTGACGATATGTAGTTTTTTGCTTGTGCCCCTGTGATGCCCCACCCCCTACTACTTCCTGAATTTTGCCTGTGGACTACAGTTGTGTCAACCCAATGTTCTTTTGCACTGTTTCTAAAATATAACTGTATTAGAAACTGTGGCATGAATCTCATTAAGAATGGCCTAAGCGCGATGAATACTTTACGACTCAAAACCTTTAGGGTAACCCCAACTCAGACTTCGTTCTTTTCTGGCAACGGTGCTCTATCTAGTACATCTGACTTCGTTCTTTTCTGGACAAAGAAGTGATATATATAGTAGCGGGGGTCACGTATATGAGACGAACAGCCGGAATCTGCACTATTCGTATGCTCACTTCCTTCTTTTTCCAATGTTTTTCATTACAAAGTTCTTACTTTCAACAGAAAATTTGAATGATGGTAGAGGGTTGCATGCTCTAATATTCGGGCAGATCGGGGCCGCTATGCAATAACTCAAGCCTAATGACGAGGAGCTCGAACCTAATGTTGAGGTGCGCATCACGGAGAGATCCTCGCCCTGTGAAGCTCATGCAGTGTCGATCACAAGGCGAGAGTTTGCACGGTGCTATGGGGGCACGTACATTGACCTAGCCTGGAGCTGGCCGAAAGGGGGAACCACCGCTTAGCGCCAATCACCTCCGCCTGACTGCCCATGCCAGCATTGTATCTGGAGAGCAGCCTCACACGCCGCCCTTAAGGTGAGGTCTAGCCGTCCAGCCGTGGTTTTGAAGATGCATCTCGCTCTTGCTTCAAGGAGAAAGTCTGGTGCGCGCGTGCATCCAGATCGTAGGAGGTGAGTGGTGTAGGAGGCAGGAGGTGAGTGGGGCGCTCGTTCTTTTGTATCTAAGGCAGGGACACTAGATGAAAACTTCTCTGAAAATTTCACAGACACTATGTCCTTCAGAAATTGGTATAGCTGAGATTTCCCTCTTGCCTCCTATTCCCAAGACACATGGACGGATCCTACCTCTCTTCCGTTGCATAGTGTCTTGGGAAGTTACTTGAGGAATAGAAAGCACTGTATAGTAATATATAGAGGCGAGTGCCACAGGGGAAGTAGATCTTGCTGTTTTCCGTTGATGTAGTAATCATGTTCCTTTTCTAAAAAAAAAATCAATGTTGCATAGTTGGAATTGCAGGCATTATTGTGCCTTTTGGAGCCACGGACATGTAACAGCCAAAAATTTGCATCCTTTTTAAAAATCATGAATTTGATTTACTTATGCAATTATTACTGTAATAAAGCTCATGAATAGAGCATGCCACTCAGATGAAATGAAATAATAATAAAAAAGGTAATTTTACTGTAATAAACAGCACCCAGCAAAAAAAAAAAATTGGGTCACGTTTTTGGTCAATTTGATTTTTTTGGGTACATAGATTTTGTTATGTATATATATCGATATGTAAAAATTAATAATAAGTGAGGCAAGGGAGGTTAGGCTCAAGTGGGCTAGTGTGAAATCATGTATAGTGTGCCCTTGTAAAGTTTACAGGGGAAGCAATCAGTAGCAAATAACTCTTTACATGTTGCCCTCTGTCAAATAACTACTCCCTTTATCCCAAATTATAAAATATTATAAAACATCTCAAGTTTGACCAAATTATAGAAAAAATTATAAAGATTTATGATATCAAATATATATACTAAAATATAATTGATAAAAAATCTAATGATACTTACTTGACATGATAGTGTTATCATATTACCTTATAATTTTAGATGGAGGGACTATATTCTAGCAATATTGGGGGTCAACTGGGTCGTTAAAATTCCTTAAGCACGCGAAATACTTTATAAGTCTCAAAACCTTTACACGGTAATAACCCCAACTGAGGCTTCTGGCAACGGTGCTCTTTCAAGTGTATCTCACTTCATTATTTCTGGACAAAGAAGTGACAAATTTGTATGGCTGAATGGAGAACATCTGCCTATCCATGCCAACGGTCAATCATTTCCGCCTGACTGCCCATGCGAGCACTGGATCTAGAGAGCAGTGGTCTAGCCGTTTGTTCCTATCCCTGTGGCTTCTTCCAGCGAGGCTGGCACTCCGAGCCTGGTTGTGGGAGGTGAGGGGCGCTCATTTGCTTGTGCCTAGGGCAGGGACACTGGATCAAAACTGCTAGGGCCATGACATAGACACTTGGTTCTTCGGAAATTTGTATGGCTGAGATTTCCCACTTGCCTCCTATTCCCAAGACACATGGCCGGGTACCATATTTCTTAATCATTACAACAACCGACTTCTCTTCCTTTGCATTTTGTCAAGTTACTAGTGGATATAGAAAGCAGTGTGTAATATATAGGCGAGTGTGCCGCTGGGGAAGTAGATCTTGCTTTTTTTTCTTCCATTTAATCAATGTTGTAGTTTTAACTGCAGGCATTGTACCTTTTGGAACCACGGACGACTCATTAATCATTTTCATTGATCACCTCCAGAAAACAAAATAATAAATCCTTGTATTTTTTCTTGCAGATTTTGGAATCCCGTGTAGGGGAGCTGCTGCTCAAATTTTCAACATTTTCTTTAAAACCCCTTATATTATTATCATGCCACTCGCGTGCAATCTCTTCTCTTTTATACAGCATCAGTCGGAGGCGACTCCGAACCACCTCGGAGAGTTGTCGGGATCGCGCACTGGGGCGTCCGCACCCTAATAGTCGCCCTGAGCCGCTTGCGGAGTCGTTTTCATGTATTCAACTTGTGAGCTTTGGGTAGTGTGGACTTTTAACTTGTGGTTTGTAATATATAGTGGATTTTGGACAAATTTGGTCGTTTGTCATATATAAATGTGGTTTGTTATATATTGATATTGAATTGTGGTTTCTATTATATATATATATATATGCATTGTTGTGGAAAAGAAAAAAAATAAATTTCAGAGGTGTCCTTGCCTGGTTTGTGGCACTGGCAAAGAGGGGGTTTAAAAAAACAGTACAGATTTTCTTTGCTGAGAGCCAGACATGTGACACTCGGCAATGATTTTTTTTAAAAAAGACAACCAAATTTTCTTTGCTGAGTGCCATGCTTGTGGCACTCGGCAAAGCTTTTTTTTTAAAAAAAAGGAAATTTCTTTGTCAAGTGTTGCACTCGGCAAAGAAAAAAAAGAAGACGACGACGTTCCCGGTTGGCGATGGCGTCAACTCTTTGTTGAGTGCCCGTGATTCGACACTCGGCAAATCTGCCTTTGCCGTGGAGAGGTTCGCCAGGGCATAACGCTTCGCCGAGTGCTTTGCCGTCTTTGCCGAGTGCATGGAGCACTAGACAAAGAGGCGGCCTGCTGCAGTGATTTGGGTTTGGCAGTGCCACGGTTTGGATAATTCTTTGTATTTCCAGATTGAACATACCCGCAAGAAGCGCTCTCTCTCTCTATATATATACTTGCCTTTGCTGGTAGTATAGTGGGTGCAAGAATGTTAGTCCTTCATATATATCAATCACTGATAGACTATTAGTGACCACTACATCTTGCTGTGGCACAAAGACTTGGTAGTGAAACTATTGGCTATCAGCGTGGTTTTAATTTCTCAAACTGTGCGGCCTGTAAAGGACCAAACTCATTTGATAGTTTATCGCTTGATTTTCGATAAAGGATATTCAACATCCGGCCTCTACATCCGGGGATATACACAGCCAACAAATAAAAAAAGAGATAGAAAAACAAAAGAGAGAAAAATCATAGTCTTATACATAGACCAGGACAATTATAACAAAACAATAAATGCTTGTACCCTCTATTTGATCGACGAGAGGGCGTCCTTGGCTTGCTCTTGACGCCGCAGCTGAGTCCCAAGTGCCGCAGTGCAAGCATGGCTAGGAGCGGGTGTGCTTGTGTTGATGCCTTCAAGAAGGTAAATGACGTCCGCAGACGCCATCATCAACAAAAGGAAGAGGGAACTTCAGCGACGCCTCCAAGGGGGAAATGACGTTGATTGCATCATCGCCGCCGACCCAGCACCGCCAGGCAGGGTTTTCACCCGTATTCCAATATCCTACAAAGCACATCCAAGCCGAACCTACATACGAATATGCCGGAGATGATCGGCAGGGTCTTCACCAGATTAAGTGAGGCAGCAGAAAAAACAGGGGGCGACGATGTCCTTTGATGTTGACGTCGGAGCCGATTTGATAATGGCCAGTTCAAGTTGCAGGAGTGTTGTGTCTTGTAGTAACTACTCGGTACTCTGCTGCCGTCGTCTTTCATGGTTCTATGCCAATTAGTGACGGATTAAATATTTTTCTTAGTGTCTGAATGCTCTGTTTTAACATAAACATTCATTTTGTACAAAAAATTGTGAAATGAAAATATTTCATCCATTGATATCATTACTGTAGGGAATTCCTACGTAGTGCAGGTTCCCTACCATTCAGATCGTATAGTGAAGCTTTTCATCTCCAAACTGCTACAGTGGGCAAGACTAGCAAACTTACTGACCCAAGACGAGTGAGGGAAGGACAGAGACAAGAGAGAGACGAATGAAAGAAATTTATATATAGTAAATTGGATTGATTATTACACCATGCCACATGTGAAGAGCTAAAGCACATGGTAAATCAACTCTATAAGGAGCAGATCGGTTAAATTACGATAATTAGTCAATCATATTATATCTTGTCCTTTTTTAGTCTGCTAATATGTATCCATGACGAGCATGCTAATCACCTCTAGTTCTCTTCCTCTATTCTAGCTTCTTCACTGCTGAAACTCTAGTGCTCTACCGAGTGAACTGTTTCAATCTTATAACATGCAGCTCAGCAAACCAATTCTTCTTCTCTTGCATATCAATTCTATACTTCATAAGCCAGGTTCACCGAATTTGGGAGCTTTTGGCAGCGACATATACTCATTTCAAAATGGTTCTGATTGAATAAAAAACTACTAGTCTGCTACTGCAGGAGCTCTGATTTGTGTACGACAATACAGCCATCCTAGCTACTGCTAAGAAGTGTGTTCCTACAAGTATTTTATTCAAATAAATGATTGATTTAGTTGCCACCATCTGGGTCAGTTCTTCATTTCTGTAGGTGGTCTGATGTTTGTGTTACCCTTTTCCAATGGACACTCTCACGTCTTACTTTTGTCTACATTTTGCTGGATGCTAGAAGTCTCTGGCTGGCCTTTTCAATGTGAAGACTAATTAATAACCCAATTTATTGAAATCCAATGTACCATAATTACGAAAATGAAAATGAAATCAAATATATATAAATACGAAAGCTCATGAACAGAGCATGCCCCTCAGATGAAATGAAATAATAATAAAAAGGTAACCTGTTATAAACATCACGCAGCAAGAAAATTAAAGTTGAATCATGTTTTTGGTCTATTTGATTATTTTTGGTACATAGATTTTGCTATGTATTCATTATATCTGGATATGTAAAAATTGATAATAAGTGAGGCAATGGAGGTTAGGTGCAAGTGGCCTAGTGTGAAATCATGTATAGTACGTGCCCTTGTATAATTTACAGGGGAAGCAAATCAGTAGCAAATAACTCTTTACATGTCGCCCTCTGCCAAATAACTATATTCTAGCAATATTGGGGGTCAACTGGGTCGTTAAAATTCCTTGAGAGCGAAGAATACTTTATAAGTCTCAAAACCTTTACATAATTGAGGCTTCATATACGGCACGACCGTTACTCCCACACATAAGCCCTCTGCCAAATACATGATGCTCTGGTCCTCCATAAAAACTTATCTATAACTGATCACTCAGGACTTATGGTACAACCATAAGTGACTTATTTTACAGTAACCACAATTGAGGTTTCTGGCATAACAGTGCTTTTTCAGATGCATCTCACTTCTTTATTTATTACGAACAGCTAGAATCTGCACTCTTGGTATGTTTATTTGCTTCGTTTTCCTTTGTTTTTTCCTTACAAAGTTTTTATTTTCAACAAAAAATTTGAACGATGGTAGAGGGTTGCATGTTCGCTCTATTCGGACAGAGGCAGCTGTGCAGAACGGAGAGCTCCTCGCCCTTTGTGCATGCCTGACGCAGCATCTTCGCGAGGTGGCGGTATGGACGGTTCCATGGGGGATCACCACGGTGTAGCCAAGCCAACGGCCGATCTCCTGCGCCTGACTGCCCATGCCAGCAGTGGATCTGGGAGCAGCTTAAGGTGAGAGGTGCAGGAGGCAGAAACCGAGTGGGGAGCTCATGCTCATGACCAAAACTGCTCTGGCGTGGACGCAAAGACTTCGTTCTTCCTAAATTGGTATAGCTGAGATTTCCCACTTGCCTCGTATTCACAAGACATATGACCATATTTCTTATTAGTCATTAGAGCATCATCCTACCTCTCTTCCGTTATTAACTAGTGGTTGCATTTTGTGAAGATACTTGAGGAATAGAAAGCACTATATAGAGGCGAGTGCCACTAGGGAAGTAGATTTTGCTTTTTTCTTTCTTTCATTTAATTAATTAATGTTGTAGTTGGAACTGCAGGCATTATTGTACCTTTTTGAGCCACCGACGACTCTATAATCATTTTGATTATTCATTTCAAGTAAATAAAAAAAAAACCAAAAAATTGAAGCATTCTCAAAACTCAACCTGCAACCTCACGAGCCTAATAAAGTCAAATTACACTACCTCACATTCCTTTACCGCAGTGGGCGAAAACGATTTACCGCAGCGGTCAACAGCGTCCGCTTGCGCTGCCACGCCACGGTAAATCCAGACGTAACCGCAGCTGGCAATAGTGGCCGCTGCGGTTTATATATTTACCGCAGGGGGCAACATAAGACGCCCGCTGCGGTAAATGAGTATTAACTGCAGCGGGCGGCTTATGTTGCCCGCTGCGGTAAAGAATTTCCGAAAAGAAAAAAAAAAGAAAAAACCCAACGGGCTGGATTTGGGCCCACCGCAGCCTGGAGCTCCACCGCCCGCCCGCCAGATCCACCGCGTGCTCGGGCGCGACGACGCCGGCGGCCTGCTGCAGTTGTTGCCGCTGCACCGGCTTCCTCGGAGCACGATGTTGGAGGGGGCCAGCGAGACGGCGCGGCGGCCGTCGAGGTCGAGCGTGACGAGGAAGCCGTAGATGTTGCGGTTGGGCCTCTCGCACTTGATGACCCCTGCCATCGCTTCCGCCGGCGTCGTCATCGTCTCCTGCTTGGCGTACCACGTCTTGAGGTTGGACTCGCCGTCTCGCCGTCCAGGATGATGGTCTGCATGTAGGCGACGCCCGTGGGGTCGCTCGTGGATAGCAGCACCATGTCGCACGGCAACGTCTCGTTGGCCACTACGCGCCGCACCTCCCCGACCCGCACCTCCTTCCATCGCTTGGGCACGAACACGCCGCCCACCAGCGCCGACGCAGTGCGGTTGTTCTCGTTCTTGTCGGACCGGTGGCGCCTCCAGTCCTCGTACGCGTCCTTCACCGCCGTCACGCCGAGCACGAACGCCAGCGGGAGCATGGACGCGGCCGGCGAGATCACGCCCAGCTGCGGCACCATGTTCAGCGCCACCAGCACGAGGAAGTAGAGGTAGGCCACGCGGTCGAACTGCTCATAGAGGTTCCGCGCGGGCGACCGCTGCAGGCCCTGGCGTGGTGTGTGTGCGTGTTGTGTGCGTGGTGTGCTGCTGCGTGCATGGTGTGCGTGGTGTGCGTGAGTCTGCTGTGTGCGTGGTGTGCTCCTATGCGTGCGTGGTGTGCATGGGAGTGGTGGCGGCGGGTGTGGTGTGGTGTGATTTGCCTCCAAACCCCAAGTTCTCTAATATATAGGAAGAAGGCTATCGGGCTTCGATTGGGCCTTATGGGCCTAGGATTTTTCCGTGATGGGCTTTTAATGTTGTCCGCTGTGGTAAATCGATTTAACGTAGCGGGTATTTTAAGGTGTTCGCTGCGGTAAATCGATTTACCGCAGCAGGCAATGGTGGCCATCACGGTAAGTCTTTTCGGTCCGTTGTCGTAAATCGTGGCGATTTACCGCAGCAGGCTGAAAAAACGTCCGCTGCAGAGGCCTTTTGGGCAACGCTGCGGTTAATAAATTCTGTAGTAGTGTTAAACAAGTTTTCGCCTACAGTTCGTATCACAAGCCAAAAGTGAAAGACATTTTACAAACGGTTTGTAGCACGAACCAGCATTGATGAGCATCACCAATATAATGGTGTGGCACGACCTTTACCGCTCTCAATTTTACAACTAGTAAACACAATTACCACCTATTTAAGTTTGGCCAATCTTTGGTCCAGCATTCGAGTAGGCCCTAAGCCTAATTACATGCACTACTTTCTTCCTTATGTAAGGCCAAAATGGGAAACCAAAATGTGTCCAGTGATCTCATTCTCCCTAGCTCTAGTCCTCCCTCAATCATTCTCTGGCTTCCTTGCCACCACCAACTCCATGCTAAAATCGACTTCGACAATGCTGATTTTTGCGTGCACTACTGTGACGCCCAACCCACCACCACTTCATGTGTTGCCTGCATCAGACTGCAGTTGTGTCAACCAAATGTTCTCCCATATTTCATTCAACCTAGCAGATGTGTCGAAGTAATGTTCGATTGTATGGAGAGAATGATGAAAATGTTTTATGAAATTTGAATGAGCACAACATATTTTTTTAGATAATGGATAAAAAATTCGACCTCTACATCCAGGGATATACACAGCCAATTATTACAAAGTCATTCGACACATATAACAAAAAGAGCAAGCCTGAGTTTGAAAATAAGACACATGTCTCTAGAGCAAATGATAAACATGCTTCCACCCTCGATTTAAAATCTTCAAAGCAATCACTTCTTCTTGCTTATCTACATGAGGGTGTCCTTGGCTTGCTCGTCACGCTGCAGCCGGGCCCAGGAGCGTACTGAAAATAACATGCGAAATAGAGTTAATTTTCATTTTATTAAAAATAACATCATTCCGGCAACGCCAGATTGCCCAACACATGGCAGCAACCCCAACCCAAATTAAATCTTTGATCTGTCTAGGCTGATAGATAAGCCAATTAGCAAACATATGTCTGATAGATCTCGGTTGGGTTAGATTAGTAACGTAAAAAATAATAGATGTTGGCTAGTCTCATTCCTATTACAGCGGCAGTCTAAGAATAGATGTTGGATAGTCTCATTCCTATTACAACAGATACATTGTTGGCTCCCTGTCCAGTTTTTTCTAGCAAGGTTATCCTTGGTTAGGACAACACCTCGCTGTAGGAACCACAGAAAGATTTTTATTTTTAAAGGAACTTTTATCTTCCAGATCTTCCTGTGGGGCAAAGGTGGTTGAGTATCTATAAGATGGAGATACATAGAATGTACTGACAATAACCCAGATTTGGTTAATCTCCATTTAAAGAAATCCGAACCTTCCCCCAACTGAACATTGGAGAGTCTCGCTACTAAATTAAGCCATGCTATGAGTTTATTATCCACCAGAGCCCTTCTAAAAGAGACATTAAGAGGACTGGTGGCCATCACTTTTGATACAGTCGCATGTGGATCACGTACTATATTATATAAGGACGGATACATAACTTTTAGAGGCTTGTCACCTACCCAGGTGTCATCCTAGAAACTCCTATTGGTCCCATCTTTGATATCAAAAGAACCTATAGCCTAAACCTCATCTTTGATACGCATGAGGCCCCTCCAAAAATGGGAGTCAGTAGGTTTGGCTGTCACTTGGGTAAGGGTCTTTGAACATAAGTATTTATTCTTAAGCATCGACTGCCCCATGCCATCTGAGTTTAGTAAATTAACCACCCATTTGGCCAAGAGACATTTATTCTGTAATTGTAAATCCAGGATGCCTAGACCCCCTTGTTCTTTAGGACGACACAAGATGTCCCATCTGGCAAGTCTATATTTATGTTTGTCAGAGGATCCTTGCCAGAAAAACCTTGACCTAAATTGGTCAAGTTTTTTGAGTACTCCTTTAGGAATCTCAAAGAAAGACATCATGAACATGGGCAGGCTGCTTAGAACAGAATTAAGCAGGATTAGTCTTCCCCCATAAGACAAATATTTTGCTTTCCAACAAGAGAGTTTTTGTTGAAAGCGCTCCTCGATCTTGCTCCAATCAGAATTGAGGAGTTGTCTGTGGTGCATAGGGATCCCTAAATATCTGAAGGGATACTCTCCTGCACAGCACCCAAAGTGAGTAGTATAATAGGATTCCATCTCTTTAGCTGCACCATAACAAAAAATTTCACTCTTGTGGAAATTGATCTTAAACCCAGATAACTGCTCAAAAGGGCATAGCAAAAGCTTCAGATTCTTTGCCTGCTCTGGGTCGTGATCGATAAAGATAATAGTATCATCAGCATACTGAAGAATAGACAAACCATCATCAATGAGGTCCGGGATAATACCTCTTATTTGTCCATCGGCTTTTGCTCTATTGATAAGAAGAGCTAGCATATCAGCGACGATGTTAAATAGGATTGGCGACATAGGATCGCCCTGTCTCAGCCCTCGCTTTGTTTGGAAATAGGGACCTACATCATCATTGACTTTAATCCCTACACTTCCCCCCGAGACCATACCTTGTACCCACCTACACAATTTGGGGGAAAAAACTTTCATACGCAAGGTTTGCTGTAGGAAAGACCATTTAACCTTATCATACGCCTTTTCAAAGTCAATTTTGAAAATGACGCCATCTTTTTTCTTTGTGTGTAGCTCATGGATAGTTTTGTGTAGGACCACTACTCCTTCCATGATATTCCTACCCGGCATAAAAGCGGTTTACGTAGGACTGACCACCGTTTTCGCAACCTTATTCGGTCTATTTGTGTCGACCTTTGTGAAGATTTTAATGCTAACATTAAGCACACAAATAGGTCTATAAAGCTGAATTTTTGTTGGCATTTTGAATTTTAGGGATTAGAGTAATAATGCCAAAATTCAGACTGAAAAGATCCAATGCCTCTCTTTGCAAATCGGAAAAAAGAGTCAAAAGATCATTCTTAATGATCCCCCAAAAAACTTGATAGAATTCTGCAAGAAAACCATCAGGCCCTGGAGCTTTATTATGCTCTATTTGGAAGACTGCCTCCTTCACCTCAGATTCAGTGAAGGGGCTAATGAGGACGTCATTTTCCTCCTGAGAAACTTGTGGAATATCTACAATTTGATCTTCCATCAGAGATATCTCAGAGTTTTCCGGTGGTCCAAAAAGATTTTTATAATAATTAGTAATGTGGCTCTTGAGACAATCATCGCCAACAATAACTCCTTGATCATCTTCAAGTTTAAAGATATGTTGTTTGCGGTGTTTACCATTTGCCACTAGGTGAAAGAACCTTGTATTCGCATCGCCCTCCAAAAGGGTCTTAACTTTGGCTCTCTCGTACCACTTGAGCTCTTCTTCTCTCAAGAGGCACAATAGACGCTCTTTCAGATAATGCTTAAGATTAATCTCCTGGTCAGACAAGGAAATACTCTCAGCTTTCTTATCTAGATTCTCTAAAATAGATAACAAAGTCTCGTTCTCCTTTTTATAAGACCCTGCTCTGTCTCTTTCCCACCCTCTTAGATGTTGTCTGAGCCTTCGAATCTTAGACTGCCAGCGCTCTAAGGGAGTCGACCCAGAGGTTTGAGATTGCCAGATATTTGCAACCATGTCATAAAAACCGTCCCGAATAAGCCAACCCCTCTCAAATTTGAAAGGTCTGTTATGTTCCTGTCCCTGGGCTCGACCAATGCCAGAGGGAATTGATCTTCCCATTCCGTGCTGACGAGAACTCTGTCTAATTTCTCGTAAGTTAGATTGTCACCCGACCCTGCCCAGGTGTATTGTCGGCCGATCATCACTATCTCAATTAGATCAAAGACTCGATGACCGCATTAAAAAGATTTGGCCATTTATGGTCAAAATCCTCAGAGCTCTTATCATCAAGAGATCTCATATTATTAAAATCTCCTCCTATGATATACGGGAGGGATTCTTTTGAGCAAGTGTTGGCAAGTTCAGAGAGGAAAGCAGTTTTTACTATATGTTGTGCTGGTCCATAAACTGAAAACAGAACAAATTTGAAGCCATTTATTTTATATATTAGGGTAAACTTAATATAAAAATCTCCCTCGTCAATGGCTCCTATATCAAAAATATTTAGGTCAACACCGAGAAGGGTGCCACCTGATCTACCACGGGATGCCACTGAATGCCAAAGGAAATCATGTCCGCCACAAAGATTTTTGAGGACATGATCCGGGAAAGAACCCCGACCAGTCTCGGAAAGAGCGATAAAATTAATTTGCTCTTCCTTAACTAACTCCGCCAAGAACCTTTGTTCAAGACCTATGCTATTCCAGAAGATTCCTTTCATTTTAGAATTATTTTAGAGGGGGTCTTTGGCTTTTTTGGAAGTTTGCCCTTGCTAATATTTGAGGCATTATTATATTTTTTCTTCCGACGGACAGGAGAGAGATCTATGATTTGATCATTCTCCATGTCTAGCAAATTCTCATTTGAATTTCCGCAAGCATGGTTAAGAACTGCCTCAAGTTGTTCTTCCTGTTCAACATCACTCTCTAAGCTAGATGAAACAGATTTAGAAAAACCTTTCTTCTGCTTGGTTCTTCTTTGCCGCCAGTTTTTCCGCCTTGTGAAGGATGTGGACGTACATATATATCTTCTTTTTGGGGGTACATGTAAAATACCAACATGGATCCGCTAGCATTCGTCTCCGCTCTTAATAATTTTGTGTTGTAGCAATCCGGCAACAAATCACCAACGGGGCAACTGCAGGCCATTGGCTCCCTCAAGGCCAATTTTAGTCTCCTCAAGTCATCGTCCAGGCCTGCGTAGAGGCCTGTAGCGAATGCCATATAGGGCACACATAGGGATTGAGCTCAAGAACCATACTAGTACATTCCTTGCACACGAGTTGGTCTCCGACACTAGGTCCACATGATGTGCACTTCAACTGGTCCTCTCTAGATAACTAGTGTCTACTTTCCTCTGGCCTCGCATTCCCAGCACAGCATACATGGATGCACCTTTCACTTTAGCTATACAATTTCATGTCCTCTTACCAATTCCTGGGAATCAGATTGCAGGAAGTGCAAGTAACTGACTTAGCTTCTTTTGGTCAAACAAATCTAGCAACAAAACAATTTGAAGTTTCATCGCCCGAGCCATCTGAATGGCTTTCAATAGCATGCATGTTGGGACCATGAATGGCTTTCAATAGCATGCATGTTGGGACCATGTGACCTCTGAGGTTCTCCAAAATTACCACGGCTCTCAACTGCTGAAATACATACTCAAAGTGCTCTAACTTTTCTTCTATATTAGAGCGCAAGACAATAAAAGTTTTTCCATGATATTAGAGCCCAAGGAAATAAAAGCGAAATCAGCAAGATCTTTTTCAGAAATTGACAAATCTGTTAACAAAATAAAGGATGGACTCAACGCGGACTTGCTTAACTGATATAAAATTAGCCAAAAGAAACCAGTACAAATACCACGCTTGACACAAAAAGATCGATCCGGAGTTAATAGCCTCCCCAGGTCTGAACTTTTAATTTCGTTCAGCTCTGTGTGGTACTAAATTTTTGCCGCTACACTTTTCTCCGCGAGCTAAGTGCCAGAGCGCTAGAGTATCTCGCAAAGATCAGCCCAGCGCACGCCCCACATACGGCACGCCGGTTGCTACAGTACTGGGCCAAATCCCAGTAGGTCTCACACATATACTAGTAGCTTAGGTATATGAGATGATCATTTCCGTCTTTTATTTTGTTTTTTTTTCTTACAAAGTTTTTGTTTTCAATTCTCAACACAAAATCTGAACGATGGTAGTCGAATGTTTCATGCTCTATGCGTACAGAGGCAGCTGTGCAGGAACTCAAGAACTCAATGATGGGGTCTTGTGCATGACCCACAGCTCATCTACCATGCGCGTGTACGCCTGACCTGGCATCTTCACAAGGCGGCGGTATGCACGGTTGCACGGGGGCACCTACGTAGACCTGGCCCGGAGGTGGCCAATAGGGGGAACCACCGCGTTGCCAAGCCAATGGCCGATCACCTCTGCCTGACTGGCCATGTTAGAAATGGATCTAGAGAGCAGCTTGATGCGTCGCCATCAAGGAGCGGTCTAGCCGTCCAGGCACAGACGAACATGCCTCTCACTCTGGCTTTCGCGGAGGCTGGTGCTTGCTGGGAGGTTGTAGGAGGTGAGAGGTGTAGGAGGCAGGAGGCGAGTGGGGAGCTCGTGCTAATGACCAAAACTGCTCTGGCCTGGACAGAGACACTTCGTTCTTTGGAAATTGGTATAGCTGAGATTTCCCACTTGCCTCCTATTCCCAAGACACATGACTAGTGCTTGCATTTTGTGAAGTTACTTGAGGAATAGAAAGCACTATATAGAGACGAGTGCCACTAGGGAAGTATATCTTGCTTTTTCTTTCTTTCTTTTTAATTAGTCAATGTTGTAGTTGGAACTGCACGCATTTGGGCATGCAGAGTCCACAGACAGGAGCCTATATACAAGTTCTTTGAATTCACGATACAGACACCTAAATAGACAACTCATACAATCTACAGATAGCGGCTATCTATTTGGTTGTCTATAGGTAGTTTAATGCTTGGATGTAACCATGATCAATCGTTAATATCATTTCTATATACCATTGTGTTGCTAATATATTGATACAAAACAGATCAAACATAAATGAGTTGAATATCATTGCAATATTTTTCGAGTCCATGTTCCATGAAGTCACCATTTCTCTTGAGGCTCTTTGTCATCGCCATGTTTTTTTTTTTGCTTCAAATATCTGAAACAATATAAATTTAATGTTTAGTGTTATGAGATCATGAATAGTTCACCGAAACCATAGACGAAAGCTAAGAAACTGATCCCTCTGGAGCTAGCTCTTGATAACAGCAACCTATAAACACTGGAACTTGCTAGGAAACTGAAAGAAGAATTGTAGTTCCATACAGAGAGTTTGGGACTGACAAGCAGCTATCATTTAAGTAGCATTGCCATTCAGTTTTCAGTATTGACATTCAGTATTGATAGAAGTAGCTAAGGACTGACAAGCAACTGCCATTCAGTTTTCAGTATTGATGTTCAGTTTTAAAGATGATAAATGGGCAACCAGAGGCCACTCTTCTAGATCCCTGCATATCACCAAATTAAACCTATTGGATGTGCTTATAATGCCAAACTCGCATAACTTTCAGGAAGTAATTTCATATATAACTCACACCATGGAAGCACATTCAGTTCGATGTGTTCTTACACACCTCATTATGTTCTCGCACAGCACAACCTCCCTCGTGTGCGGCAAAGCTTCCTCAGGATGACAGATTTTTGCTGCAGTTCTCTAGTACCTCGTGAACCCACCAAGAGCAAGGGGGGCTTTCTCCCTGTGAAAAACATAGATAATGGATCATAGACTAGGCATTACAAGGTCAGATACAACAGCAAGCTGCAAGTACAGAAATCGGACAAAAAAACAATTACAGAAATACCAAGATCCAGCACCATGAAGGCTCGCCATGGCCTTGACTGGATGGGTGCGGCCACAACACTGTTGCCATGGCCATCAATGAAGCAAGCAGCCGACGTCGCCTTGGCGTTGCTCTTCATCGACGGCGCGGCTTGCTCTTACCGTTGGACACCGCCATCAATTCCGCGCCATTGGGATCTGCCATCACCGCCGAGCCCGTCAACTCCTTCACCTCCGTGGTCGCCCTCTGGTGCCATCAAGTGGGATGCGCTGGATCTTGGGGTGCCGAGGAAGGTGGGAGCCGCATGTTGACAGCACTGGTTTTGGCGCAGATGAGGCAAGATGGCGTGAGCCGCATCCGGATCGATCCCGTGCCAAAGATAGAGATGACCCTCTCCGTATAACGCTGCCCTCATCCAGCGACGAGACTTTGGGAGCACAAGCCGAGCCCGTCGCTTCGCGAGACAATGGGTTCACTCTCTCCTCATTTATCACATGACAGCGGGTGTTTTTTGCAAAACGAAAAGTTTGCAGATCAGGTGTAAAGACGGCTTGTACATGACCATATTGTACCTTTTTGAGCCACCAACGACTCTGTAATGACTTTCATTAATCATTTCTGACAAACCAAAAAACCAAAAAAATGAAGCATTCTCAAGACTCAAACGACCACAACCTCACCGTAGCATACCACCTCTACCCTGCACTATATACACAATCTCTAATAAAGTCAAATTAAACAAGTTTTCACCTACAGTTTGTATCATCAGCCAGAAGTCAGAAGTGAAAGTCATTTTACAAACAGTTTGTAACACGAACCGGCATTGATGAGCATCACGAGTGGTGTTGAACGACCTTTACCTCTCTCAATTTTACAACTAGTAAACACAATTGCCACCTATTTCAGTTTGGCCAACCTTTAGTCAATTTCTTGTATGGAACTTAACCTTTTTAAGTTTGGCCAATCTTTAGTGAACCATCCCTTTAGGCCTTAGAAATATTATATTTAATTGAAAATAAAATAGGCCAAGCCTAATTACATGCAATACTTTGTTTCTTATGTAAGGCCAAAATGGAAATCAATGTGTCCAGTGATCTCATCACTCTCCCTAGCTCTAGTCCTCCCTCAGTCTTTCCCTGGTTTCCTTGCCAGCACCAACTCCATGCTCAATCAGCTTCGACGATGCTAATTTTCGCGTGAGCCCATGTGATGCCCAACCCACCACCGCTTCATGCATTGCCTGTAGACTGCAGTTGTGTCAACCCAAAGTTCTCCTAGATTTCATTCAACCTAGCAGATGTGGCGAAGTAATGTTCCATTGTATGGTGAGAATGATGCAAATGTTTTACGAAATTTGAATGAGAGCCAACATATCTTCGTTTTTATTTGGATACATATGTAAAATACCAAAGTGGAGCCCAGCGATGGAGCCAGCTGCCCCCACCCCCTTCCCCGGGCCCTACTGCTGTCCTGTACGTAGAGCCCCTGGAGACAAACCTTCATTTTCTTGCGAGGAAAAGGCAGGGCAGAGATCGTTTGTGAGGAGAAGATGCAATGCATTTGCTTATTAGGCCAACAAATAAGACATAGACATTCGTTTAGCCCGTCCTAAATTTTTCCTGGCTTCGTCCCTGGTGGAGCCAACATTCGTCACTGCTATTACCAACGTGTAGCAATCTGGCAATAAATCACCAACGACTTCAGGCATCAAGGTTACCTTTATTCCCCTATTGTAGTCGTCCATTTGCTCCCTCAAGGACAATTTTAGTCTCCTCTTCATTGTTGAGGCCTTTAGAGGACTGTAGCGGATGTCGGATGGGGGACACACAGGCATTGAGCTCGAGGTAGAGTTGCTGGTAGGTGCTTTTATATTGATATACACATTTACTCATCTTAGTAAATACCTTTATTATGTCATCCGCACCATGAATACATCTGTCATGAAGTAGTCAATCCGATATTGGCATGTGTTTTACAACAGCAAGGATTTGGGAGTGTCACTGTGAAGATCACAAATTGATACAAGATTAATAAACATATTGGCCTTCCTATCATCAAAGTATAGTGTTGTCAAACTTCGTATCGTGTATAATATTTGCCATGAAACTAGTTTAGAAAATGGTCGCACACACGTCGAAGCTTTATTATGTATAATATTTCATAAGAAGCTTGAGAATTTGTTGGAATGATGGATGCCTGACATTTCTTGTTCCTTCTTTGTGATGACATCGAGGAGTCCAAATTAGTTACTCATGCTTTGTCGATGTTAGAAATGGCCTAGCCTTTGTTTGTCACGCATGGCCCGTTTGAATTGGCTAGAGCTGAGGTAGTTACAAGTTGGCTAAAAATTAGCTTAAATTAGTTTCAGTTAACTAGCTAGTTGGCTAACAATGCAACTAAAAGACTTGGCTAAAAAATAGCTCAAATATTACACTACTACAGAATTAGACATCACTGTCGGCCGATCACTGCCGGTTTTGTTTGGGCCGGTAGTGATGCCTCTTCACTGCCGGTTCGTGGCAGCACCGCCACTGAAGCTCCTCATCACTGCCGGTTCGTGGCTGGAAAAATCAGTGCAGCGTCTCTACCCTTTCATTGTCGGTTCCAGCCACGAACCAGCAATGAAGCTCATCATCACTGCCGGTTCGTGGCTGGAACCGGCAGTGATAACCTGGACACTTTCACTGTCGGTTCCAGTCACGAACCGACACTGATGAGGAGCTTCACTATCGGTTCCAGCCACGAACCGATACTGACCTGTACATTGATTTTTTTTATTTTTGTAAATGACCTTGGATGACAAAACTTTCTACATCAAAGTTGTAGATCTCGAAAAGTTATGAAACTTTGTAGTTGACAACTTTTTTATTTGAAATCATCTTGTCATCGAAAAATACGTTCGAATGTGTCAAATTTGAAATTCAAAATTTTGTAAACGACCTCGGATGGAAAAACTTGCTACATGAAAGTTGTAGATCTCAAAAAGTTATGAAACTTTATAGTTTACAACCTTTTCATTTGAATTCGTTTAGTCCCTTGACCAATCAATTTACACTCGGTTTAGTATAGAATGAGGTGAACTAAAACCGAATATAGACAAAAGTGAGTCATGAGTTGAGTGGTAGAGGAGGTACCGTGCGAGGCTGAGGTCTGAGGCTCGAATCCCCTCCGGAGCGTGTTCGCGATTTTACGCAAAAAAAAAATGCGCGACTTGAAGACGGAGACGGGCGGACGGGTTACTAGTGGGGCTCTCCCATAATTTAGATCTTTTTTTCTATTTTTAAAACACGATTTTTTCAGGACATCCATCACTGTCGGTTCGTAACGAACCGGCAGTGGACTTGGAGACGGAGACGGGCTGGCGGGTTACTAGTGGGGCTCTTCCAGAATTTAGATCTTTTTTCTATTTCTAAAACACGATTTTTTCAGGACATCCATCACTGTCAGTTCGTAACGAACCGGCAGTGATGTGGATCATCACTGCCGCTTTGGCATAACCGACTGTGATGTGATCACCTCATCACTGCCGAAGTGGTTGTGCCGGTTCAAAATCCGGCGGTGATGGGGGATTTTGAACCGGCACTGATCGATTATGCTTTGTGTAGTAGTGTTAGTCCTCTTGTTTTGACATACTAGAGCTAATTGAAGTTAAAATTAGCTAGCTAGTAATTAGCTCATCCATACAGGCCCTAAGAGCTGATCCAGTCCCAGACTCGTTCTTATGATGACGGTGCTGTACATGGTGTCACCATGGTTGTGTGATGTGATTCTGCACCAAGAGTCTTTAAGTTTTCTTTTATGTTATGACGTTCTAGGGATATAATACAATGAATAGAAACTCGGAACATCATAAGATGTGGTTCTTTAAACAAAATGCATATTACCATTATTAAAAACATTGTCTTTAGACATGAATTAATTAAGGAACTAGTGCATGCCGACACAATCAAAGGAACTACGGCATAATGTCATGTATTTTCCGTTTTGTCTCCCATCCTACACGCAATGAGCTATAGCTTATTCCTAACTGTTTTAGTTGTCTATCTCTCGTATTCCGGCCACTAGTCTATTATGTACCTAATGTCTGGCTCCTTATAGACCTGTTCGATGAACGTGAAACTAAAACGTTAACTTGGTGACATGGATTTTTTAATTTAATATCCTTTGTATCAGTTTTTCATTGCTTCTTTGGGTTTGCAGTGGTGTGGATAATTCTTTCTATTACCATATTGAACATATCCGCAAGAAGCGCGGTCTTTATATATTTGCCTTGGTTGCAGTCTAGTGGGTATGCACGTCCTTCATATCAACCACTGATGGACTCTTAGTGACTACTAAATCTTGCTGTGGCACAAAGACACTGATTAATGGCAGGTGTTTCAATCTAGTATGTAGTGACAAAGAAGTTTTTTACTGCCAGTTATTGGACTTGGTAGTGATACTACTAGCTATATCTGCGTGTTTTTTTCTCATCGCTTGATAACGGCCAGTTGAAGTTGCAGGAGTGTTATTTTCTAGTAGTAGCGACTTGGGTACACTGCAGCCATCGTCCCTGCTGGTTCTAAGCCAATTAGTGATGGATGAAATTTTTTTCTCAGTGTTTAAATGCTTTGTTTTAAAATAAACATTCATTTTGTACATCAAATTGTGAAATGGAAATATTTCATCCATTGATATCGAAACTGTGTAGGGAAGGAAACTTTCCAAATATCCCACGTAGATCAGGTTCCCTACCCATTCAGATCGTAGCGAAGCTTTTGCATCTCCAAGACTGAGTGACAGCAAACTTACTGACTCAAGATGAGTACGGGAAGGACAGAGACCAGAGAGAGAGACGAATGAAAGAAATTTATATATAGTAAAATTAGATTGATTATTGCACCATGTCACATGTGAATAGCTAAAGCACATGGTAAATCAATTCTCTTAAGGAGCAGATTGGTTAAATTACAAGAATTAGTCAATCATGTTATATCTTGTCCTTTTTTTAGTCTGCTAATATGTATCCATGATGAGCATGCTAATCACCTCTAGTTCTCTTCATCTATTCTAGCTTCTTCACTACTGAAGCTCTAGTGCTCTACCGAGTGAACTATTTCAATCTTATAACATGCAGCTGAGGAAACCATTTCTTCTTCTATTGCATGTCAATTGTATACTTCATAAGCCAGGTTCACCAAATTTGGGAGCTTTTGGCAGCGACATATACTCATTTCAAGATGGTTCTGATTGAATAGAAAACAACTAGTCTACTGCTAGTGCAGGAGCTCTGATTTGGGTTCGACAATACAGCCATCCTAGCTACTGTAAAGAAGTGTGTTCCTACCAGTAAAATATTCAAATTAATGATCGATTTAGTTGCCACCATGTGGGTCAGTTTTTCATTTCTGTAGGTGAGCTGACGATGTTTGTGTTACCCTTTTCCAATGGACATTCTCACGTCTTACTTTTGTCTACACTTTGCTAGATGCTAGAAATCTCTGGCTGGCCTTTTCAATGTGAAGGCTAATTAATAACCCAATTTATTGAAATCCAATGTACCATAATTACGAAAATGAAAATGAAATCAAATATATATAAATATGAAAGCCCATGAATAGAGCATGCCCCTCAGATGAAATGAAATAATAATAAAAAAGTTAACCTGTTATAAACAGCACGCAGCAAGAAAATTAAAATTGAATCACGTTTTTGGTCTATTTGATTATTTTTGGTACGTAGATTTTGCTATGTATGTATTATATCTGGATATGTAAAAATTGATAATAAGTGAGGCAAGGGAGGTTAGGTGCAAGTGGCCTAGTGTGAAATCATGTATAGTTTGCCCTTGTATAATTTACAGGGGAAGCAATCAGTAGCAAATAACTTTTTACATGTCGCCCTCTGCCAAATAACTATATTCTAGCAATATTGGGGTCAACTGGGTCGTTAAAATTCCTTGAGAGGCAAGAATATTTTATAAGTCTCAAAACCTTTACACAATTGAGGCTTCATATACGGTACAACCGTTACTCCCACCCAGAAGCCCTCTGCCAAATACATGATGCTCTTGTCCTCCATAAAAACTTATCTATAACTGATCACTCGGGACAGCCATAAGTGACTTATTTTTAAAGTAACCACAATTGAGGTTTCTGGCATAACAGTGCTTTTTCAGATGCATCTCACTTCTTTATTTATTACGAACAGCAGGAATCTGCACTCTTGGTATGCTCATTTGCTTCTTTTTTCCTTACAAAGTTTTTATTTTCAACAAAAAATTTGAACGATTATAGTGGGTTGCATGTTCGCTCTATTCGGACAGAGGCAGCTGTGCAGGACGGAGAGCTCGTCGCCCTTTGCACGCCTGACGCAGCATCTCCACGAGGTGGCGGTATGGACGGTGTCATGGGGGATCACTACGGTGTAGCCAAGCCAACGGCCGATCACCTGTGCCTGACTGCCCATGCCAGCAGTGGATCTGGGGAGCATCTTGAGGTGAGGTGCAGGAGGCAGAAAGCGAGTGGGGGAGCTCGTGCTCATAACCAAAACTGCTCTGGCCTGGACGCTAAGACTTGGTTCTTCGGAAATTGGTATAGCTGAGATTTCCCACTTGCCTCCTATTCCCATGCAGATGACCAGATTTCTCAGTCATTAGAACATCATCCTACCTCTCTTCTGTTATTAACTAGTCGTTGCATTTTGTGAAGATACTTGAGGAATAGAAAACACTATATAGAGGCGAGTGCCACTGGGGAAGTAGATCTTGCTCTTTTTTTAATTCATTTAATTAATCAATATGTTGTACTTGGAACTGCAGGCATTATTGTACCTTTTTGAGCCACCGACGACTCTGCAATCGTTTTGATTAATCATTTCGGGCAAACAAAAAAAACCAAAAAGTTGAGCATTCTCAAGACTCAAACCGCAACCACACGAGCCTAATAAAGTCAAATTAAACAAGTTTTCGCCTACAGTTCTTTTTTTTTTTTGAATTAAGGAGCATTTTCTCCTCATTCCCGTGCACGGTGCACGGAAATACCGCGGTCAAAAGTGAAAGACATTTTACAAACGGTTTGTAACACGAACCAGAGCATCACCAATATAATGGTCTGGCACGACCTTTACCGCTCTCAATTTTACAACTAGTACACACAATTGCCACCTATTTAAGTTTGGCCAATCTTTAATCCAGCATTCGATTAGGCCCTAAGCCTAATTAGGTGCAATACTTCTTCCTTATGTAAGGCCAAAATGGGAATCGAAATGTGTCCACTGATCTCACTCTCCCTAGCTCTAGTCCTCTCTCAATCATTCTCTGGCTTTCTTGCCACAACGAACTCCATGCTAAATCGACTTCGACAATGCTGATTTTCGCGTGCGCCCCTGTGATGCCCAACCCACCACCACTTCATGTGTTGCAGTTGTGTCAACCAAAAGTTCTCCTAGATTTCATTCAACCTAGCTAAAGCACTCATGTGAATAGCTAAAGCACACGGTATCCATGACCAGCATGCTAATCACCTCTAGTTCTCTTCCTCTACTCTAGCTTCTTCACTACTAAAGATCTAGTGATCTACCGAGTGAACTATTTCAATCTTAAAACATGCTGCTCAGGAAACCATTTATTCTTCTTTTGCATGTCAATTGTATACTTCAGAAGCCAGGTTCACCGAATTCGTGAGCTTTTGGCAGTGACATATACTCATTTCAGGAAGGTCCTGCTTGAATAAAAAACAACTAGTCCACTGCTACTGTAGGAGCTCTGATTTGTGTACGATCATATATACAGCCATCATACTGTGAAGAAGTGTGTTCCTACCAGTATTATATTCAAACAAATGATCGATTTAGTCGCCACCATCTTAGTCAGTTCTTCATTCCTGTAGGCGGTCTGATGTGTGTATTACCCTTTTCCAATGGACATTCTCTCGTCTTATCTTTGTCTACACTTTGCTAGATGCTGGAAGTCTCTGCCCGGCCTTTTTAATGTGATGGCTAATGAACCAATTTATTGAACTCCAATGTACAATAATTACGAGATTGAAAATGAAATCAAATATATATAAATCCAAAAGCTCATGAATAGAGCATGCCCCTGAGACGAAATGAAAAAATAATAAAAAAAAGGTAATTATACTGTTATAAACAGAGCATGCAGCAACAAAAGTAAAATTGAGTCACGTTTTGGTTGATTTGACTTTTTTGGTACATAGATTTTGCTATGTGTATATGACATATATTACTTCTCGATATTTAAAAATTGATAATAAGTGAGGCAACGGAGGTTAGGCGCAAGTGGGCTAGAATATGAAGTTGTTTTACAAATGTGAAATCATGTATAGTACTGTGCTCTTGCATAATTTACAGGGTAAGGAATCAGTACAAATAACTCTTTACATGTTGCCCTCTGCCCATTGGAAGTCTACTGCTACTGCATGAGCTCTGATTTGTGTACGACCATACAGGCATCCTACTCTAAAGAGTGTGTTCCTAGCAGTATTATATTCAAATAAATGATCAATTTAGTTGCCACCATCTTGGTCAGTTCTTCATTTCTGTAGCTGGTCTGATGTGGTATTACACTTTTCCAATGGGCATTCTCTGCTCGATCTTCCTTTTGTCTACACTTTGCTAGATGATGGAAGTTTCTGGCTTTTTTAATGTGATGGCTAACCCAGTTTATTGAAATCCAGCGTATCATAATTACGAATGTGAAAATGAAATCAAATATATATATATGAAAGCTCACGAATTCGAATAGAGCATGCCGCTTAGAGGAAATGAAAAAAAAAGAGAGGTAATTATACTGTTGTAAACTGCGTGCAGCAAAAAAATTAAAAGTGGGTCATGTTTTTTGTCAATTTGACTTGTTTTACCTAGATTTTGATATGCATGTAGGCATACATTATATCTTGACGCAAGGGAGATTAGGCGCAAGCCGACTAGAATATGAGGTTTGTTTTGTAGCTGTTTACATATTGCCCTCTGCCAAATTACTATATTCTCGCAATATTGGGGGTCAATAACTGGATGTCTAAAATTCTTTAAGCGCGATGAATACTTTACAGGTCTCAAAACCTTTACGGTAACCCCTACTGAAGCTTCTCGCAATGGTGCTCTTTCCAGTGCATCTCCCTTCATTGTTTCTAGACAAAGAAGTGATATACTCCGTATATAGTAGCGGGTCACGTATATGAGATGAACAGAGCTCCTCGCCCTGCGTGTATGCCCTGAAGCAGCATCTTCACGAAGCTAGCGTATGCACGGTGCCATGGGGGAGATGGCCGAAAGGGGGAACCACCGCGTAGCCAAGCCAATCGTCACCTCCGCCTGACTGCCCATGCCAGCAGTGGATCTGGAAAGCATCGTGACGTGCCGCCATCAAGGAGAGGCCTAGCCGTCCAGCCGTGGTTGAAGATGCCTCTCGCTCGTGTTTCCAGGGTGGCTGGTGGACGCAGACTGGTGGTAGGAGGTGAGAGGAGCAGGAGGCAGGAGGTAAGTGGGGCGCTCGTTTTCTTGCGGCTAGAGCAGGGACACTGGACGAAAACTGCTCAGGTGATGAGAGTGACACTTAGTTGTTCCGAAATTCATATAGCTGAGATTTCCCACTTGTCTCCTATTCCTACCGACCTCTCTTTCGTTAACTAGTAGTGGTTGCATTTTGTCAAGTTACTACAGGAATACAGGGCAGTGTGTAGTATTATATATAGGCCAGTGCCACTGGGGAAGTAGATCTTGCTTTTTTTTTCTTTTCCTATTAATCAATGTTGTAGTTGGAACTGCATGCATTGTACCTTTTTGAGCCATGCATGGAAAACTCTGTAATCATTTTCATTAATCATTTCCAGGAAACCAAAAAAAACCATAAAATTTAAGTATTCACAAGACTCAAACCACAACCTGACACTGGCATACCACTTTCTTTTACCATTGCAGAACACAATATCTAGTAAAGTTGAGTTAAAAACATTTAACTACAAAATTTGTATTCTTATCAAGCATTACAATTTTCATATAAGACATGACTCCAATCTGAGATTGTTTGGAAAATAAAAAATAAATAAATTTCAAATTATGTGAAACCCAAGATCTATATATATATATACACACTCGATATGGATGGGATATGGTCTTTTTGGTGGGCCTCTAGAATATTCACCAAGGCGGGCCTTACAATGGGTCCACCTCCGATGGTATTTTTGGAGGCATGCCTCCGTTCGTAGATTTTATAGGAGTCACCTTGGTAAAACAATTTTGTGAGGCGGTTCATTGTGACCCGTCTCGGTTAATAAAAATGACTGTCTGAATTAATCATAGTCATTAATTGAGGCAGTTTAAAAACCTGCCCCGTCTCTGAGGCCATTTTACAAACACGTACCTTGCATAAGTTTTTGGGTAGTAGTGTTCGTTGGTCCAAATTTTGAAATGAATATTTGGGACTAAAACAAATTCAAATGAAAAGTAATGAACTAAACAAATGTAATTCTCATTAATATGTACAACTTTAGTTTTGGTTATTCCGAGATACTAGCTCATTTGTGATACGAGAACTTTAAACATAGTTTTGTGATGGCAAACAATTTCAAATGAAAAAGTCATCAACTACAAAATTGTAGTTCTCGTCGAATCTATAACTTTGGTTTTGGGCATTTTTCTGCGACCCAAGATCATTTGACAAATTTTAATTCCATGTTGTGAGAACACGAAACATAATTTTAACACCCGAAGCAACTTTAAATGGGAAAATAATGAACTATAAAATTGTAGTTCCCATTAAGATTTATGACTAGTTTTGTTTGTTTTTCCATCTGAGAGTTTTGGGAAATAATGAATTTCAAATTATGAGAACTCAAAACAATATTCACAGGCCGCAAATGAATTCAAAGAAAATGTCATCAACTACAAAGGTTTAGTTATCATAGAGATCTACAACTTTGGCTTTGTTTGTTTTTATGTACAAGATTGTTAGAACAACTCAAGAAAATTAAATTTAAATATATGAGAACTTCAAATAGAATTTTAGGACCATAAACGATTTCAAGTAAAGAATTCATAGACTATAAAGTTATTGATCTTATGGTGTCCTACAATTTTGATATAATGTTAGCCTTCTCGTCCGACGTGATTCGAGGAAGTTATTTGTTTTACTATGCTGCAACATGAACATCACCATCATCTCGTAAGTCTAATAGTTGGTGAAAGTGACTTTTACTGCCTGTCAATGTTCTTAAAAATGCCCGTGAAAATAAGTGAATCTCCGCCACTTTGTGTTTCCAATCGATGGTAACAATGGACTATCACCAACGGTTCGTGTTACCAACTAGTGGTAATAATCACCCCCATTTTCACCTATAGTTTGTAACGTGAACCAGCAGTGAAAGTCATGTTACAAAAGGTTTGTAACACGAACCGGGAGTGATGAGCATCACCAATGGTGCGGCACGACCTTTGCCTCTCAATTTTACAAATAGTAAACATAGTTGCCACCTATTTAAGTTTGGCTAATCTTTTGTTAAATTCTCATATGGAACTAAACCTTTGTGGCACCAAACTTTTGATTAGGCCATAAAAGTAAACTATTATACTTAATTGAAAATAAAATAGGTGGAGCCTGATTACATGCAAATTTGTCCAGTGATCTCACTCTTCAAAGCTCTAGTCTGTCCTCAATCATTCCCTGGCTTCCTTGCCTTGCATTGCCACCATCAACGCCATGCTAAATCGGCTTTGACGATATGCGGATTTTTGCGTGTGCCCCTGTGATGCCCCACCCCCTACTACTTCCTGAATTTTGCCTGTGGACTGCAGTTGTGTCAACCCAAAGTTCTTCTGCACTGTTTCCAAAATATAACTGTATTAGAAACTGTGGTATGAAACTCCCATTAAAAATATCCTAAGCGCGATGAATACTTTACAACTCAAAACCTTTAGCGTAACCCCAACTCAGGCTTCTGGCAACGGTGCCCTATATCAAGTGCATCTGACTTCGTTCTTTCTGGACAAAGAAGTGATATATATAGTAGCGGGTCACGTATATGAGACGAACAGCCGGAATCTGCACTATTTGTATGCTCGTTTCCTTCTTTTTCCAATGTTTTTCATTACAAAGTTCTTACTTTCAACAGAAAATTTCAATGATGGTAGAGGGTTGCATGCTCTATTCGGACAGATCGGGGCCGCCATGCAAGAACTCGAGCCTAATGACGAGAAGCTCGATCCTAATGTTGAGGTGTGCATCACGGAGAGCTCCTCGTCGCCCTGTATGTAAGCCCTGACGCAGTGTCTTCACAAGGCGAGAGTATGCACGGTGCCATGGGGGCACGTACATTCACCTGGCCCGGAGCTGGCCGAAAGGGGGGACCACCGCTTAGCGCGAATGGTCACCTCCGCCTGACTGCACATGCCAGCAGTGGATCTGGAGAGCAGCCTGATGCACCGCCATTAAGGTGAGGTCTAGCCGTCCAGCCATGGTTGAAGATGCCTCTCACTCTTGCCTCAATGAAGGAGGCTGGTGCGCCCTCGCAGATTGTTGGAGGTGAGCGGTGTAGGAGGCAGGAGGCGAGTGGGGCGCTCGTTCTTTTGTACCTAGGGCAGGGACACTAGATGCGAACTTCTCGGACAAGTACACAGACACTACGTTCTTCGGAATTTGGTATAGCTGAGATTTCCCACTTGCCTCCTATTCCCAATTAAGACACACGACCAGACACCATATTTCTTAGTCTCATTAGAACATCCTACATCTCTTCCCTTATTAACTAGTAGTTCCATTTTGTGAAGGTACTTGAGGAATAGAAAGCACTGTGTAGTAATATATATAGAGGCGAGTGCCACAGGGGAAGTAGATCTTATTTTTTTTCTTTCTTTTAATCAATGTTGCATAGTTGGAATTGCAGGCATTATTGTACTTTCGGAGCCACGGACATTTAACACCCAAAAATTTACATCCTTTTTAAAAATGATGAATTTGATTTATTTATGCAATTATTACTGTAATAAAGCTCATGAATAGAGCATGCCGCTCAGATGAAATGAAATAATAATAAAAATGGTAATTTTACTGTAATAAACAGCACCCAGCAAAAAAAATTAAAATTGGGTCACATTTTTGGTCGATTTGATTATTTTGGGTACATAGATTTTGTTATGTATATAGACATATATTATATCTCGATATATAAAAATTGATAATAAGTACGTGAGGCAAGGGAGGTTAGGCGCAAGTGGGCTAGTGTGAAATCATGTATAGTGTGCCCTTGTATAATTTACAGGGGAAGAAATCAGTAGCAAATAACTCTTTACAAGTTGCCCTCTGTCAAATAATAACTACGACTCCCTCTATCCTAAATTATAAGATATTATAAAACATGCATCTCAAGTTTGACCAAATTATAGAAAAAATTATAAAGATTTGTGATATCATATATGTATACTATGAAAATATAATTGATGAAAAATCTAATGATACTTAGTTGACATGATAAATATTATTATATTGCCTTATAATTTGGGATGGAAAGACTATATTCTAGCAATATTGGGGATCAACTAGGTCGTTAAAATTCCTTAAGCCCGAGGAATACTTTATAAGTCTCAAAACCTTTACACGGTAACCCCAACTGAGCCTTCTGGCAAGGGTGCTCTTTCAAGTGTATCTCACTTCTACCGCCTCAGCCTAATGATGAGGTGCTTGTGCATGACATACACTCGGTGAGGGTATGGCAGTATGCACGGTGCCATGGGGGCACGTACGTTGATCGGACCCGGAGATGGCCGAATGGAGAATATCTGGCTATCCATGCCAATGGTCAATCATCTCCGCCTGACTTCCCATGCGGGCAGTGGATCTAGAGAGCAGCTTCATGCGCCTCCATCAAGGAGCGGTCTAGCCGTTCAGCCATGGTCGAAGGTGCCTATCGCTGTGTCTGCTTCGACAGAGGCCGGCACTGTGAGCCGGGTGGTGGGAGGTGAGCGGTGCATGAGGCAGGAGGCCAGTGGGGCGCTCGTTTGTTTGATCCTAGGGCAGGGACACTGGACCAAAACTGCTCGGGCCATCACAGCGACGCATGGCTCTTCAGAAATTGGTGTAGCTGAGATTTCACAGTTGCCTCCTATTCCCAAGACACATGGACGGGCACCATGTTTCTTACTCATTAGAACAACCGACCACTCTTCCGTTTGCATTTTGTCAAGTTATTACTAGCTGGTATAGAAAGCCGTGTGTGTAATATATAGGCAAGTGCCGCTGGGGCTACAATAAAAAGTTGGAGGCTGAGGTTTATGAAAATTAGTTAGCGGGCCCGCGATCAATAGCAGCCCATCGGCTGAGGCGGTAGAAACGAGAAATGACTCGAGTGCCCTGGATGCATGAACAAGATGTATAGGAATATACCGGGATAAAAGGAGTACCGAGCCACCCAAAAGAGGAGAAGCGCCGGTAATCCGAAACCATAATATTTTGTCTCGGTGACTGTGTGAAGCCCATTTTCGTATCCGTGCCTCTACTAGTCGAAGGCCTATGCCCCAGAGCGGAGCCTTCGACCTTTTAGAGTCAAGCTGCAGCGAGTAGCCTCCGCTAGCTAGTCGAAGCCCCCTACCAAAGCGGAGGCTTCTACCCCGAGGAGTCAAGCTGCAGCGAGCTTGCCTCATTCCCACTCTCACTCACCCTGTCGGGACCCCTATGTCCCAACACTAGTCATTTGCCATCTTGGGAATTATTTGCATAAGGGTAGCTGATTCTAGCTAGTGCTCAATCAATAGTGATCATTAAATGAACCTTGACTAGTGGGATATGTAACGAAAAATAAAAATGTTTTTATCAAGGTAAATTAAAGGGTGATATTATTTAGCTTTATACATGACTGATCACTCGGGAGTTACGATACGACCATAAATGATACTTACCTTTACAGTAACCCCAATTGAGGCTTCTGGCAACGGTGGTGCTCTTTCAGGTGCATCTCACTTCTTTATTTACTATGAACAGCTGGAATCTGCACTCTACGTAAGCTCGTTTCCTTCTTTTTTCTTTGTTTTTTTCCTACAAAGTTTTATTTTCAACAAAAATTTTGAACGACGATGGTAGAGGATTGGATTCTCGCTCTATTCGGACAGAGGCAGCTGTGCAGGAACTCAGGGTTCAGGGTGCTTGTGCAGGACGGAGAGCTCGTCGCCCTTTTTGCACGCCGGCCTGAAGCAGTGTCGTCACGAGGTGGCGTTTTGCTCAGCGTAGCCAAGCCAACGGCCGATCACCTGCGCCTGACTGCCCATGCCAGCAGTGGATCTGGGGAGCAGCTTGACGTGCCTCCATCATGAAGCGGTCTAGCCGTCCACCCACGGTCGAAGGTGCCTCACGCTCTGGCTTCCACAGAGGCTGGTGCACGCTGGGACGTGGTAGGAGGTGAGAGGTGCAGGAGGCAGAATCAGAGTGGGGAGCTCGTGCTCATGACCAAAACTGGTATAACTCAGATTTCCCACTTGCCTCCTATTCCCAAGACATATGACCATATTTCTGAGTCATTAGAACATCATCCTACCTCTCTTCCGTTATTAACTAGTGGTTGCATTTTGTGAAGAAAATTGAGGAATAGAAAGCACTATATAGAGGCGAGTGACACGGGGGAAGTAGATCTTGCTTTTTTTCCTTCCTTTTAATCAATGTTGGAACTGCAGCCATTAATTATACCTTTTAGAGCCACGGACGACACTGTACTCATTTTTATTAATCATCTCCAGAAAACAAAAAAAAAACCCAAAAAATCAAAGGGTTCTAAGACTGAAACTGCAACCTCACCCAGCATACCACCTTCTTTTACCACTGCACTATATGTACACAATTTCTAATAAAGTCAAATTAAACAAGTACTCCAGCAAAAATAGACAAAGACATTAAAATGCACAAATGGACATAACCAGCCTGATACTAGTTCTCAAGCCCCAAATCGACGGCCGGCAACAAATCTAGTTTAGCTAAGTCTTCCAAGTACTCCATTGCACAGAGAGCAAGTCAGTAAAAGGAAATTAAAATCAGTGAAGTCAAAGAACAGCAAAATAGGCAAACAACCTTGCGACAATGTCAGATCAACTTCCATGTCAATCACAAGCCTCTCAGGACGAGCCACTCCTTCAACCACAGGCTCCGCCTCTCTGGTCTCATGCTGAATCTTTTCAGCCTCCGCTCTTTTTCCTAATCTTTACAGCTAAGTTAGCACATCACAATAAAATTAAGGAGTGCCGGCAAAGATCCCGCTCCTATCCCACCGCCCTTACCAGTCTCCTGGATAGAGTGCCACTGGGGAAGTAGCACTAGTACAAAAAACTTATACGAGGCGGATGTTTTTCCTTCTTGGAGGCAGGCAAGGGCAATCGCCTCCAATGAAAGGCCTCGGTTAAAGGCTTTTAATTGGAGGCGGTTGCCCTTGCCCGCCTCGCTTAATCTGTTTACGGAGATGGGCACATTACAAAAGTCCGCCTCGGTAAATCGATCGAAACAAATAAAAAAATAAAAAAACATGAACCCACCGGCAAGCCCGTTCCCAAGCCCATCGGTGAGCCCAATCCCCACGCGCCGCCACCGCAGATCCGGCCGCCCAACGTGCGCATCCGCGGATCCATCGCAAAAGATGGCGGAGGGAGCCGAGCCACCATGGATCCGTCCTCACCCGCTGGCTACCGGAGATAGAGGGAGCCGTGCCGCATCCACCGCCGTTGTCGTTGTGTTGGAAGAGATGGACACCGTTGTTGTTGAGGAGATAAACGTTGTCGTTCGCTGATGAAGGAGATGGGCGTCGGGGTCCACCTCTGCGCTCCATTGGGCGCCGAGATCTGGCTGTTGGAGTCGCACCGCCGCCGGATCGGGCTCACCTCCGTGCTCCTTCGGTCGCCGGGATCTGGTTGTTGGAGCCAAGCTGCTGCCGGATCGGGCTCACCTCTGTGTTCCTTCGGCCGCCGGGATCTAACTATTGGAGTTCCGCCGCCGCCGGATCGAGCTCACCTCCGTGCTCCTTCGGCCGCCGGGATCTGACTGTTGGAGCCGCGCTGCCGCCGGATCAGGCTCCTCGTCGGATCCTGTGGTCGCCGTTAGGATCTACGCCATGGGGAGGTAGGAAGGAGGAGCGCTGTTGGGGAGAGAAGAGCTCCCATGGGGAGAAGGAGAAGTGTCGAGAGGTATGGAGAAAGGAAGGGAGATGAGCCGGTCAAGTGTCGGGCGGATGAGGGAGAGACATCGGGAGATATATAGGCGACTGGAGGGAGGAATTGGAGTGATGAGGAACAAACCCTAAGTCTGTTATATATATGAGCCCAACAAAGTAATGAGTCTGGGCTTTGATTGGGCCGACAATCTTTACCGAGGCGGGCCTTGTAATATGACCGCCCCGCCTTGGTTAATAAACATTAACCGAGGCGGTCGTATTAGGTTGCCCGCCTCAGTAAATCGATTTTGTGAGGCGGTGAACTGTCACCGCCTTAGTTAATAAAAAATGACCGCCTCGGTTAATGTCAGTTATTAACCGAGCTAGTAGGACTCGTTCTTTTGATGTGTATAAACATTATTGCATCATGCACCACGTTTACCATCTTTATGCATTGTATGATATGTGTGATGGTGAGACTTGATGGTTGTGTGACATGTGTGGACATTCTTCTTTATATATCATGTCACTTGGTTATGCTATATTGCTTCCGCGCTAATCTCTGATCTTTTGGCTATAGCATATCCCTTATGAAATCATGTACTATGCTCAATTCATATCCCTTAGCAGAGTGTTTAGGCGATTAACGATAATACTAGGTCACTATGACTAACGTGTGTTTTGCAGAGGCAAAGTCATGTGTGTTGGGTCATTAGTGATGCAAGTTGAATGGGCTTAATGGATATTCATGCCCCCAAGATGGAAATCATTTCGGTTGCAAATGATGAAGATACTCGTCGAAGACTAGGCTAGTTCTTAGTGCCATAAGGTTGAGAAGGGCACTAAGTATAGCTAGGGTTTTGTTTTTCCTTTGACCGTACTATTAAGGGGGGTATGAGATTAGTAGCTTGACCTAGGAGAGTTTAGGAGAGTGGGTATATGCACACTTGTCACAACTTGTCCTAGAGACCTTGCTTTCAGCCCTTGATAAACTCTAGAAATGGTAGGAGCAAAATCCCTTGAGAAACCTCAGCGAAAACAGTTGGTATAGAGGGAGAAAGAGGCTCCGGACCACTCTGCTAAGTGGGCGTCGGACCAAGGAGAGTGGTCCGACGGTCCCTGACTTAGGCAGAATTCTAGCTCGAGGAGCTCCGGACCACCTGTCTGGAAAGCGTCGGACCATAGGAGAGTGGTCCGATGGCTTGGTTCAGAGAGAAAGAAGGCTCCGGACTAGTCTGAC